>QVIK01000200.1:0-37629 GCA_003957845.1 Oidium heveae
ATATACAGTCAAGCTAAGTTATCTAATAGATATATTATCTATGCCTTATATTTAAGGCATTAACACGCTCCTGCACCATTTTCTCAACATACAGGTTAATTGATATTCCATCCCGAGCTAGTTCCATGTTTCATCAAAGAGATCCTTGGTTTTAGCCGAACGAAGGTCCTGAATTTTTCTTTGGAATATTTCTCGGCATTCTACAAGTACTCTTTGCTCTTGCTCGATAACTGGCTTAAGAGACCACATGCTATTTTCTCTAAATTCTAGGTATTTTGACAAATGTCATTGATATAGTCGTTGAGGCACTTCTTAAAAAAAGGCTGTTAATGCATTTTGAAGTGCCTTCTCATTATCCGTAATAAGACCACGCTGTAGACGGCCCACGAAAGTTGACAGTTCATAAAATTTTTTTTTTAACAAAATTATAACTTAGCTCTTGCTCATTAAAAAGAAATCAGAAGGCAATTTCGTAGACTAAGTTCATGCTATTAATGCCTACGATGTGAAGGAGAGGCATGTTGAAAGCATTGGTTTCATAGGCGCAGTCAAATATGAGAACATCCAGATGATCCTTCAGCATTTCAATTGAATACGGGTGTAGGAAAAAAAGATTTTCCAAGTGGTCTCCAGCTGATACTGTATATTAATAATAAAAAAGTATTTTATTGAATACTCACTATCAGTGGAATGAGGAAAGACTAGATGCGCTTTCTTACCCTAATATCCCTCTCAAGCTCATCAAAAAGTGCATAAACTCTAGCTTCTTTGCCTAAAGATCTATCTTTAAACTTACGTCTTTCATATTAGTGCGATAGCCTCGTTCGAGAAGTTGTGTTAAGATGAGGCTTGGTGTAGTCTCGTATCAGACAGTATCCGCAATGATTTGCAGGGCTCCTCATCAAGCTTCTAGAATTGAAGAAGTGAAGATTCTTTACCTGGCTTATGGTTATGGTGGTGATTTATTTATCACAACAAAAGTCCACCCTACGCGCTCCTTGAGACGAAACAAGGTAGCTTTACATGGGCAATTCGCCATCCTAGAGCCATATCTATAATTTCTCTTTCCAGGCACTGACTTTTCCTCGTATCCTCGACCAAGGCGATAATACAAATAAACTCTCAAAACGACACGATTGTCGTTGGATTTTGATATTTTGATTGTTGAAATTGAGCAGGCAAAGCCATCGATGCCATCATCGGGAAATTTGTTTAATTCTCCTTTCGCATCATTGTAGCAGACTAGCCATTCCCAGTGACTACTCACATGGGTCGCTAACTAAGGAAAAAATCCGAGCATAGTGGCTTCGATGATGCTCTTGTTCACGCTTCAGACAGGTCAATGAAGAAAATTGGGAAGAGGCTAATCGCACGTATCAGCTGATAGCAGACTTCTCTGACCTTAACCTAGTTGAAACCGTTTACGGTCGAAGGAAAGACTATTCATTGACTGAATATTCAGATCCAGGTAGTAGTCAAAAACGTACTCACAATTACTTTAGTCAATCGTAAAGAGGGCTTTGGGGTTTGATATCTATTGAGAATCTTGTATGACTATTCGTAGGGATGCCAGCCAGATGCTAAACATTGATTCATGCCAGCGGAGGTCCCAAGGAGAATTGAGCTTTAGACTTCGATTTTTATTAATTATATGTGAGGCATTAATTTGCCATAGATACTTGTGAAAGCATTTTAGATTACATTTATTACTTTGGAGGAGGCCATATCTTCACATGAAATAGAATATCAATAAGAGTCGTTTCGTAAAATTATGCAGTTAATATAATATATAAATTGGGCCTTGTTTAAAATAAAGACACGAATTGAAAAATTCAGATCTTTGAATGTAACCGTATGTATTTCGAAGTGAATTTTTATTAAATCGAGGCATAAACTAGTTGATTGTACTTGATTAAGACAAGCGGCTCCAACTATCCCACAATGTAGAAACACAACGTGTTAGTATGGAGGTGTTTATCCATACCTCACGCCAGATGCTAAATCATAAAACTCGCTAAGAGTTGTGCATTTTATTCCTCTCCAGCAGGCTCATAATAGTCTAGGTCAAAATTTGGAAATTGACCATTCTCCCTTCCCAAATATTCTTTTTCCGGAAAAAACGCTTGACCTATGGAAATAAGCTGTAAAACGCATGTCTCCCTCAATTCTTGTCGAATGAACAAGCCAAAGGCAGGCTTCACTAAAGGGAAATAAGTCGAGGTACCAGGAGTCCGATCTACCACCTACCGACCAGCACTAAGCTTCATTGAGAATCGGGGCCTTGACTAAGCAGTGTACGAAATGGGACATTTTATAAGGAAGAAATTGTTTGGATCTACGTCATTCAGTCAGATAATCTAACATTGCTTGTCACTAGCTTAGGAGCAATATCCAGTTGAATTGTTAATCCAGCTAGTAACTTTGAAGAATTCACCTAGCTATCTTTATCTTTGCAAAATGGCTGCCGCAAATTCTCTTTTAATCCAAGGAGAAAACATACTACTTGATAGTCAAGAGACTAGGAGATTTCTCAAACATAACTTATCAATACAGACATCAATAGCCTCGATTCTTGGAGTTGCTTGAGTCGAAGGTGCAACGTATGAAGCGATAGAAAAATTTTATGAAATCTTCAATGAAGTGAAGCAAATTTACAAGATCGATACCCTTGGATTGAAGGAAGATACGCCATTGCTAATTTTGAAAGGCGAAAATTTTGAGAGCCTATGATTTAAGGAAAATACCTCCAAATTTGTGATACGATTTCTTCAAACTGTTGAGCAAATAATTAAATTGCGCTTATCTGGTTATATGATGTATTATTGCATAAACAATACCTTCAGTGCCTTCGCAATGAAGACTGACTGTTACTTCTTTCTTGATGGGCATGATAGTCATGTTAACGTTGACTTACAAATGGAATGCGAGCAAAATCAGGTGCACGTTATCCACGAAACGCGCATACAAATCATACTCTTCAGCAAATAGATTTAAATTGTGCCTTATCTCTTAAGTCTCTATGTTACGAAATCCTGAACAAACCTACTTTTATAAGCTACAGTGCACCATTAAAGACAGGTAAATTTTTATCTTTCTATCATGATGCAAGAATTTCTCGTCTAAAAGGTTCTCAAATTCGAGCTGAATGGGATGCTCCAGGTCTTAAGCTATGGAATCGAGAAAAAATACTTCAAATAAATTCATTCGAAAAGCCATACTTCGACTGGGAACACCTAAACATCCCCTAGAAATCTTTGATTCTGAAATAACATCAATAAACAAGAAGATTACAGCAAATTTATCGTAAATTTAAATACCAAAGAGGCTTGTGAAGATCAGACTTCGTACTAGGACAGTGTACTTCAAAGGCCTTGGATATACTAAACTATAGAACATGACAATATAACCAAATGTGTATTGAGAGTATGTCACTTAAAGCTTTGATTGATTTTTCAGCTACAAAGAATAAGCGTAAGGTTAGAAAAGATGCGTGTACGGGAATTATATTTATATAATAAATAACAACCCTGTTAAAAATGTAACCCTCTAGGGTGTAATGATCATATAAAGGAGTCACACTAAACTGAAAGATATAACTTCTGTATATTATTAAACTAAACTAAAAGGAAAAGTGTCTTATCTCTTTCACGCACGAAGATCCATAGCTACTTATCCTGTGCGTGAGCTAATGTTTACAAGTAAGAATCAAACCGCATGAACATGAGCCTAAACAATAACAACAATGACAACAATCTAATAGTGCAGGGTATCTTAATTTCAATCCTTCAACTCCTAATAAATAAATAGCAAATTGACATCCAACAGGATTGTTTCCTTCCACATCGTCCGTTACTCGGCAACCCGGTAATTCACTATTTGACAACCCTGTTCAGTTACGCGGAATTGCCGTGTTACAATATTTTCATAACAAACCCTGATAATTTCCTTCAATATAGAATGGCCCTATTCCGAGTTGCGTAATCAAGGCCCCGATTCTCAATGAAGCTTAGTGCTGGTCGGTAGGTGGTAGGTGGAGCTTACATTGTCAATTAGTAGATCACGTAATTAGTTTTGGGTTAAAGAGTATTTTAAAGCAACACCTATAAAAATTATATTTATCATACAAGTAAGCCTCCATTGGTTGGATGATCACTTACAACTTAGCTTAAGTGCATAATTTAAGCGAAAGTGGTCGGCAGGTGGCTGATCGGACTCGTGGTACATCGACTTAGTATTTGTTCGGTTGGTCTAAGCCCCACCTCACCGCCCTGTTGTACCTACAATAGAGTGAAGGACTGCGATACGCAATTTTTATATCTGACATCCAATATATTTCATTTCTAAGCCCTACATCACCATCAATGTCAACCTATATTGTATTAAAAAAAGCGTAAAATAGTACTGTATCTAATTTTTTTTAATCCATTCAGTGAGTAAACGAGGCGTGAGAAAGACCATACCTGTAAATAAGAAGCCACATATTTAGTCAAAATCTATGTAGCTTTACATTCAAATTTACGTTCGTGGCAAAATTTCATCACAACCATAAGTTATCATATTTTTTTTTTTTTTGTGATGATTCGAAATTTCGAAGGCTTCTTAGTATTAATAAATCTTACGATTCACCATTTATATGTTTCCAGAAGGCATAGTTGGGATAGGAAAAAGATGATGTTACAAATCTGGCACACAAATTGCAACTTAACAAGCCACAGCTCGACCCCTTGTCAAAATAGCAATACGTAACTATCACTGCGGTTTAATTGGCTGGAACTCGTGCCATTCAAGCACGTGATAATTAAGCGACTCGTTCTGATCCCCCACTGACTTTGAAAGAAAGTAAAATGGTTCGCAGTATGTCAAACTAAACATTCACAGCTCCATTCATAACCGAGGCCTACGGTAAAAATTTAAAAGTGTAGCCAGTCCCAAAGGTTATTCATTACACTCAAATACCAGTACATTCTCTCGGAAAGCTCTCGATCAGACATGCTGATTTTCTACAGACCAGAAGCATGGATTCTAAAGTACCCGTTAAACATGTTAAAGTTATTCGTGTTCTAGGCCGAACCGGTAAATAATTAATATCCTCTAGCCTGGATGAATGAATAGTTTCACTGATGATGAAAAGGTTCTCGTGGAGGTGTCACTCAAGTCCGAGTTGAGTTTATGGATGATACTACCAGAAGTATTATACGTAATGTCAAAGGCCCTGGTACGAAAAATTTTGATTTTTTTCACCCTTTCTATCTCAAATTTTTGCTAATTTGTATTTTAATAGTTCGTGAAGATGATATCCTCTGTTTACTTGAATCTGAACGTGAAGCCCGAAGGTTAAGATAAGACAATATGGCGGGGGCTTTAACAACGCATATACTGTTTAAAAGATGATTTGATTTCTATTATTATGATAATAGAATAATGATTTGATCAAGTCAATATAACTTTCAAAAAAATTATGATCAACTAATATACCATTCAATCAAGTGTTCAAGCATTCTATCATTTTTATTTTTATTTTTAAGAAATTTTTATTTTAAACCGAAATTGATCTCTTGATAGGTTGGTCACCAAAGAAATACACAAAATTCCTACCATCTCCTTACTTGTCTATTATTAGTGTGAATTAATTTCCAAACGAGGGATTACGAAAATGGGGAAATAAGCGGGTGCAACTACCTTAAAGAAATACTTTTTTACATTGAAAGGAAATTTCCGGCTAACCAATTATTGATTACACTTTGCGGAATTTTATTAAATAAATCTTATCACCGCTTTTCGCATCAAAAAAATGCATCATGTATTGTTACCCTTAAGAGCTTGAGGATAGAGTCTAATTGAAAAAATTTGGTGCATCCGAATTGAATGGGTTCTTCTGAGAAAAAAATGATAGTTTAAGCCGAAAATTTATTATTTTGCAGTCTGGTTAATATATATTGGAATGCCGGCCAGTCTTAACTAAGCTTACGTGGATTCGACAGAAGTTTCCTACAAAAACTATTGTTGACTCTCGAGAGATAATAGTTCATTCAGGGAATGGCAAACTTATTCAGAATAATGTATTGACTTACAAATAGTTCCTACGTGGTAGGAGCTTCTGCTCGCAATGTTTGGAACTTCCTACTTATTCACGTCTCTGTGACTAATCTATACAACCCATGTAAATAAATGTTGCATTAAACTTACCCCATAGTGCTTGAAACATCCAAAGATTAGCTCGCAGGACCAAAGGCGCCAAAAATTTTTATAGAATATAGATCATTAATTCTCTGTTATATCTATTGAAAATGAGTGTACATTAATGGGGGCTTAGACATAGATTTTTAAGGAACATGGCGAACACAACCTCCCACTAAGCCACTCAATTAGCTCCCTTCCAGTATACCGAAAGCTTTTATTTGCTTAAATTAATCAGGCTTGACGATTGGATAAAATTGGTAATTTGGAATAATATATCTCATGGATAAAGGAATTAAGCCCGTTCAAGCAACCACCTACCTTCGTGAAATCTCCTTTGCCCAATTTTAACCATACGATACATATAGTTTGAATAAATCGTTTAAAAGAGAGCAAAGACATGGAATTTCGGAATACAATGCACTTATTCAACATCTCTATGATAATAATACACTCTGTAAAACCAATGTTTCGAGTAATAATCTGACACGATATCTTTTCATTCCTTTATCAATTGAACTTACTAAACCAAACCAAGATGTTGTGTTAGTTGATAACATATGTAAAATGAATAAGATTGACATGCTACTCCTTCAAATGATTAGTATACTGGTGATGTAAAGTATACTTTATTGTATGGTCACATGACTATATTAATATATAAGAAGGTTAGAAATGACATTCTCAATTCGATCTTACTCCTTTTCAGGAAAAAAAGCCCAGCATTTTATATGACCATTTTGGTGTTTTCAAGAACTTGGAATCAACCCTTCAACAATAGCTATGGATGATGGATGATTACCAAGCTCAAATGCATGCGGCAAAAACCTCGTTTGCAATTACGCCTATGCTACCCTACATCTAGCAAGTAAACTAGTGTGTATTTTCTAACTGCAAGAGTATAGTTAGACCTAAAAACTAGCCAAGCAACAGATCTATCTTGATTTGACCAAACATCTCGGAAAGATTATATTTCCTGAATCTGATTTCTACCTGATAATGTCAAAAAATCAGAGTGCAGTCGAATAGCTGCTTCCTGATTATCTTAACAGACTTTAATGTTGATAGCATAGCAACTCATTATGTGAAAGCACGCAACTCGGAGCCCTTCTAGAGCTGCAATCACCTCAGCATCGAAGACTTCAATGGTTCGAACAAGCGGTTTCTATTAGCTGGTAATCTTTTAAGAGCTTCGGTCACACAATAGCTAGCTCCTACATTGCCTAACTCGTCTTTTGAACCTTCTGAGTACACTGATAGGTCAAGCAGATTTCATAACTTGGACCACTATTAAAGGATTCTAGACAATCTGCTAGTCCTACAGCTCCTTTCTTCCGGAGAGCTTCTTCTTGGTTCATAATGTGCCAAAGTGTGGTGTAGTAGGGGGTAAAAATTTAGAAAATTTGTCGGCGTCTAAACCAAGTCATACGTGAGTTCTCCTATCGATAGCATAAAGGGTGTGCAGGGTCAGGTGTGGCGGTACGTATAGCTAAGATATCATGTTTATAGTCCAACCAGGCTCTTGCTGGTCTCCATCATGCCACCTTCAAAAGAACTGATGCTTAAGTCATTTTGTAGACTGGAGGGACTGTTCACGCAACCTGATTTATCGAGACTTATATTTGACTAATAGCACAATCTGAAGTCCATATTCCATACCATTTCTCGGCTCTATACAGTAGTATTGCGAGCGCGCATCTTAGTAAAGCTTACCGAAGTAACCGAGGACTTATTCGACGAATTTGATCCATAAGACGTTGATTACGGTCACTTATTATTCTGGTTCATTGACATGCGCATCGTACACACTTTTTGAATAGAAGTTTCCAATCAATAAAAATTGCAAGTCATACTGTGTAGTCGTTCGCCTTAATCTCTATCTCTCCCATACGAACAGGCAGCTCTGCGTATTTCATTTTGCAGTGGAAGTATTGTAACTCTGTTATAAGAGAATCGAAGAAAATTCCGTTTTCCTTTCCCCATTCTAATGTATGATTCGGCTGGGTCTGAAGTTAAGAATTTTATTATTCTAGTATTTTGCACGCTAGAAAAATAGTTACGTCATCGACTAATCCAAAGTGTCCTCGAGTAAGACGGAGAAGAATCCCTAGTTACAAAAGAAACAATAGTGGAGATCTTGGAGAGCCTTGAGGAATTCTGCATGAAATTGGTAAATATTCGGTCTTTGAATGGCCTAGATAGATTCAAACAGAGTGATATGACATGAACGAGCTCACCCAATGCAAAATATGCTCGGGTCAACCTTGTGAGAATAGCTTGCTAGATAATCAGTTTTGGAAAATTCAATCAAATACACCTTTGACATCGGTAGTGATTATTCCCACTACTTTTTTCTTATCTCACGCTTTTATAATGTCACATGTGAGAGCAGTTATGAGGTCGACTGATCTGGAGCCAAAATCTTCAACTTTAGAGCCCAGAAAGAGATGGAACGCGAAATCAATCTATTAGGTCCTTCCCATGGCATTTCAGAAGTGAAATTAGTCTGTAAGACTTTGGCTAAGTACGATCTCATATCCCGTTCATAGGTATTATGATTATGTTCATAATCTTGAAATATTTAGGATGCGTACCAAGTCGAACACAGTAGTTGAATAAATTTGTGATCCTACCATCAAATTATTTAAATAACAAATCTCTATTTTTGATGCCTTTTTTCTTTGGAAAAAATGCAACTTTGGAGTAGTAACCGCATTTAAAAAGAATATATTTTTAAAACCAACACCATTATCTTTGAAGACATCTATTTGCCCTTTTTAAAAGATTTTCCTCATAAAAATTTGATAATATGATATAAAAGTAAATGTAATAATTATCTAACTTCTTAGAAATAATATTGAACAGATATTGATGGTAATAATACAATACAAGTCTGTATATTATGGAAAAGTGAAAATTTTGATATGGTTTTCGCTGAGTAATCTCGGTGAGAAACAAATTTGTACGCAATTTCAGTAAGTCGAGATACCACGAGTCCGATCAGCCACCTGACGACCACTCTCGCTTAAATTATGCACCTAAGCTTATTTGTAAGTGATCATCCGACCAATGGAAGCTTACTTGGATGGCATATATAGTTTTAAAGGTGTTATTTGAAAACTACTCGATGTAGCAGGATCACCCATCACACGATCCCTGGGCGTGGTATATTGAAACTGTTGAAGTTGTTGAAATAAGAAAACATTAAAATTTCAGCATAAATTATAGAAAAATAACAGTTGACCAATTTCAAATGTATTTAAGTTGATTAATAGACATTCTGTACAATTAAATTTTTCAAATTTTTTCAAATTTTTTCAGTAAATATGATACAAAGTTAGAAGTTCTTATCCTTAATAAAGTTTAGTGCTGGTCGGTAGGTGGTAGGTGGGTCAATTTTTCTTGGGCTAACCATGAACGTTTATAAAATCGGGGACAATTGATATTTGTTAAGTTGATAATATTGCACCATTTGAATTATAATTCTATCACGCCTCACGGATGATCACTTACAAATTGGCTTAGGTGCATAGTTTAAGCGAAAGTGGTCGATAGGTGCCTGATCGGACTCGTGGTGCCTCGACTTACAGCAAATTCGCGTAGGAATTCAGGTTCTGAGTCTGACCGCCCCAATAGACCAGGCAAAAATATTTATACTTTGACTAAACTAAGACTAGAAGGGATAGACCATTTGAGCGAGGTTATGATCTGCATATGAGGTAGAATCGTTACCGTGGCAGTAGGGTAGTTAGGGGAGTTAGACCTTAAGTATTAGCAGAACAAAACAAACAGTTAATTAATCAGTACAAGGTGTCTTGATTGCCAGGGCAACCAACTTAGACCCAACTTAACTAAAATGTTCAAACGCTTGTAGCTCGTATCTTAGTCTACATCAAATTCTCGTATCGAGGCATAAAATAGAGCAACTATATGCGATGACATCCAAGCAGAGCAAAGCACAGAATCTAGATTCTTACATCATTTGTAAGATCCAGTCCTATCAAAATTACAGTTAAAATGCGATCTAAATAAGGAATTAGCGTCAGTATATATGCTGTACGAAACTCTCATATTAATAAAACTCCCATCCCTGATCATATACTTAACTTCCCTATTGGATGAACCAAATATTGAAAATCGCTATTTTATATTTAGAATCAATGAGAAATAATTAAAACTTTCCATTAATCTACATATACAAATTTTCGATATTAATTAACACAGTATTGACGAGTCTGAGTCGCTTCATTGACGGATGTTAGGTTGACTCTACGGAAACTTGCTCTGAAATTTAGCATAACATAAATAAAGGTTAGATTCAGCAAATAAAAGGCATCGATATTACTATTCTTTCTATGGGATTGTTAAGACTGCTTGATAGTTTATGACATGTAAGGATCTTGGTGGCAGTGTTAACTGGTAGATAAGGTTATACTCAACATCAAGCTCTCCAGTTGCTGTTTCAAATTTTGTATTCATAAACATGTACTTAATGAATTAACTTAGATCTATAAATAATTCTGAATACATAATTTTTTTTGCGTTTTGGTGTTTGAAATGTTTGAAATGTATGAAGGTACATAGTCATCCTGCAATGCTTCAACATACAAAATCTCGAGTTTTCTTTGCAAATCATGTCCAAAACAGGCTTAGTAGATTGTGGACTAAGAATACCCCTGCGCAAATCTCGGCTGAACGTTATCCGTATGACAGGGCTGTTCATAGTAAGTGTTCCTAAAATGTAGACGTTGTTTGAAAACTTTTGGTTCCACTGAAGTATTTGCGTGGACAGATGATATCCTGAAAGAGTTCCAAGATCCGTAGATCTGCTGATCTGTAGTCACATTTGATACATCTCACATTCTCCTTGCGATACCGTCATATCATTATGTTGCTAGGTAAAAGTCCTACATAGTTGTCAAGAACGAGCGTAATCCAGTACCTAGATAACATCTACTTAATTGAAATGGAAATCTTTTTTTTCACGAGCGGCAGACCTAGCCTACTGAGCTTTTCAGATTTCAATAGTTGAAGCAAATACAGGTAGACTATGGATTTAATTGCTCATGGCAATTATCTCTTTCCGAACCCATATGGCCCGCTCTCCCTCTCTGAATGAATTTCGTGACGACATGAATTAATGTCATTAATTATTTTTTCATAGGATAGGATTAGGAGTGAAATATAAATTTAAATTGTTCGAAAATAATGATACATACACCTTGACTATTTGCATTCTTTTCGGTTACATCATAGCTAACGCACAGTTCTGGCACCAATCAGTCCAAGCAGAACTGAAGATAGTACGATAATTTGTGAAGAGGTAATGGGCCGCGACGGAGGCTTTCATCCATTCAAGGGCAGGGTGAGTAGGCACTTTGGAGAGTCGGTATGTCTTCTATCCTCTACTGAACTTCCTGCTATCGAGATTCAAGGAGTTGGAATCTCGCTATGAGGTCTCACACAAGAAAATGGCTAACCAAGAGGATCTACCAATATAAGCTGGCTCCTGAAGATGTTTATCTAAGTTGTAAGTTTCTTAAATTTGTTAACCATGGCTCAACGAGACAGCTAATCAGAAAACAGATTATGATATCAGACGTAAGTCAGCTACGACGCGGGAGTACTATCTACGAGAGCTGACAGTAAAATATCAGTGACAAAAGAAGACGTGGACACACTTAAAAATGATTGGCTCACTGATAATGTATTTCTCTATCTGTCAGGTCTACAAGAAACAGCCAACTAATATAGTCTGTGATTTGATATAGACTATTGCTTTCTGGGAAGAATATCTGGAACGCGAAGAGCTCTGCAAATATCCCTCGAGCCATATTGTACTCCTCCGTCCATCTATGGCCTTTATGTTGATGCAGACTCCCAACCCTCTTACCATTAAAGATGCACTACCAGACTTCTCCCAGACAACTCATGTATTTCTACCCATAAATGACGCCCGATCTGTCATTTTAGCTGAGAGCGGTTCACACTGGTCACTTCTGCTTGTTTCAATTATCGATGGCACAGCTTTTCACTACGATAGCCTAATGCCCTCAAATTACAACGAAGCGAGACTTGCTACTAATAAACTCTCTATACTACTTGGAAGAAACCTACAATTTGTGAACTTGGATGATAGCCCCCAGCAAGAGAACAGTAGTGACTGTGGTATTTATGTATGCATCCAAATGCGCCATTTGCTGCTCAAAAGAATTTTAAGTGCGAATTCTAGAGAAAAGGTTTCAATGAGCCTCGGGGGGAAATTAGTAGATGCTAACGGCGGTCGCAAAGAAATTTTGAGGACAATAGAGGGATATAGAAAGGAAGGGGAGAAAAGAAGACAGTGTGTCGCCCTTTCACCTCTCAACGCACTTCTATGCTATAGGGCTAAACTATAAAATACTAATATTATTTTATAGCAGGCAGGATGAACAACATTCCTCTCTCCCATTTGGAAAACGTAAGGGTAATTCAGGAAGCCCGCCTAGAATTGGCTCTTAATCATCCAGAAACAGTAACTATAATGTTTCTGAATTTAGATCAGCCATAACTAACCGATTATGTTTTAACTATTACAGTTAAAAGATAAATAAAGTTAAACATTAATTCAGGTACCAAAAAAATAAAGCATCACGGTTATTCTTTGTGTCTAGATATGGTCGTTACCGAATCTGGCATCGGATTGATATAGACAAAAACAGAAATTCTGTTTTTTTTAAATTCAAAAGTTGCATGTTGTGCATATGCGTCGTTTGAATTTTCAGGGTCACATCTTGCATAGCCTAGAGAGCTGAGCAATGGTCTACATATATCGTAATCCAATAAACCGCCAGATGTACATATTAGGGCCGTTCTGAGTTAGAATCCGAAAACTTTTAGATCTTCGAATTGCTGAAATTGTATATTGACTAAGCAATATTTCTGCAGCTTGATGTCACCACGCATTTTCCGAAAAAAACTATAATAATACCACATTTTATTATTTGATATTCTTCATAACTACGTTTCTATTTTTGATAGATTATGTATCATATATCAAAATAAGGAGTGGGTTTATCCCGCTTTGATTTCGGGAAAATGCGACGTGACATTTAGCTGCAGAAATATTGCTTAGTCAATATACAATTTCAGCAATTCGAAAATCTAGAAATTTTCGGATTCTAAGTCTGAACGGCCCTGTTGACAAAAAAACCTCGAGCAAAAATAAAACTTTGACCACAGTTAAAGCGAAAATCAATGCAAATAGCATAATAATATAGTGATTAATTTTTCATCGCTTATACTTGGGCAATATCAATATTGAGATTCTTTCCAAACTTTTATACAATAACAACTTGAGTGTAATATACGACGGGGACCGGAATGCTTTCCCATCAATTATCGCTCGTTCTATGAGAACGCAATTGTAGTCGATGTTAGGTTTTTTTAATAAAAATTTCCAGATACTAAAGTGTTGGATATACGATAAACCCGGTATCCAGCTACAGCAGAACTCCCAAGCTCAATAGTATTGGAATCGGCCAAAATTATTAAGGATTGAACTAAATATCCGTGCGTTCACACATCCGTCGCTAGTCACTTCGGGTGTGCGGAATCAAAAAGCGCCATGAGATTATACTTCAACATGGCACTTCACTCAACAACATTTCATCCACCACTCCAATTAGCTTCAATTCTCGAACTCTGCATCTTTAACATCCACTCTGATTCCTCCAACTAGAAAGAAGCATTTGACCTTCACTCCAGATGAGAAATCACATCTGGAAATGGCCGTGAGCTGGATCATAGTTCCAGAAGCTTCTAACCTCTACACTGGAAAAGCTCATATTGCTACACAGGCCTACCGTTTCTATCACCTAGAAGAAGCTCGGTTTCGAATTCTGATTCACAAGTGGGCTCAAAGATGATGGTTTCAGTCCACGATTGAGCTCTGGACGTCACCAACTAGGGGTGGCATCAATCAGCTCCTAAGCCCTGCTCGAGAGTAAGTGATTTGCGAGTACATAATTGTGAAGGGCTATGAGTGTCGGACCTAGCTCGACAGACAGATGCCAAAATACTGTTTATATTTTATCTATGTAGCTTCAAGAAGTCGAGAGCGACAGTCTACTTATGGTCTCATAGCTAGCTAGCTAGTCTGCCCCTTTTTCCTACAAGCAAAACTCTATTCTCGTTGATGAGAAAACCTCGTGCTATTTTACTGGATTACCTTCCACTATTCTGGACTGTCGTGCATAACCCCTATGCCCCCTGCATATCTTTAATACTCAAGTGTATAACTATTTATTACTAAGCAGGGCTATATCCTAGCCCAGTTATGACTAGGGCGTAGCCCCTAACAATAACTAAGCTATCGACGAAGGGAGAGCTAGGGACACTAGAGAGCCCATTTAAAGTACTGTGTCTGTTAGTGTTTTAACTTGCGGTAGACTCTGAACTTTATGTATAATCACAGAATGCCTGTTAAGTTCCTTGAGTCTGATCTAAGTTGATTGTCTATATCTAAATGTGAACTATTTATGTGAGAACGCGTAAACGAGAGATTACACAATGAGGCTAACAAACAGTAATCACGGTGTCCCGTGATTTGATACACAGTACTACATGTTCCCCCTTTTTGGATAAGTAATAACCGCCCAGGGAACCTCCATCTAATTCTCGACTCTTAAAACGGTGGAAAATCACGAAAAAGATAATTTTAGGTTTGCATTTAGATTAGAACCAGACCAATGGTTCAAGCACAACTTAGAGCCATATTCTCCTTATGCTATTATCAAGTAGTGATTTTTTGACTACTGCTAAAAGGTGCAAGATTCGGAAAAGCTCTCTCTCTATATATTAAAAAAAAAAAAAAAGCAAAAAAAAAAAAAAGAGTCTGGAATATGGATGAAACTGGGGGCTAGAATCGGCTGCCCGCCCATTCATGTTATTATTACTACCCTCTCTCATATCTCCAATAATGCTCCTCCTAATCAGCTTTTATTGATAATAGAAATTCCCCGATAGAACTCTGAAAGAGAGTGCCCCCCATTTCTCTCATCACCCACAACAAAGTTTATTTTTTTTATTTTTTTATTTTTTTTTTTCAGGTACACAGTATATGTATTTGTATGCATGAGGTTCTTAGGTACCGGAAAGTTAAGATTGTAAAATATAATAAATAGATTTGAGGTTATCTAACGAGGTGTCTCGTGTTTCTAAAATACATGTCGTATATCGTAGAAACCGTAAGAGACTCTTCGTGTCCTTACCTTCTATCTAAGCTGGTCATACACTACTATATATACATTCCATTATCCTTTATTTTCATAGCTCCTAAACCTATGTACAGCTCTGGTGGTTGTTATCATTCGTAACGTTGTACGTACTAGTATACATGGTATATGGTACATGGTAGCATACATAATTCTACATAAAATATCCCTGTTTTCGGTTATCGGTTATTTTAGCGAGTGCTTACCGAAGGCTAATTCTGGGTTATTGTGCAAGGTCATAACAAACATATTGGGATTCTGATATTCAAGATCCTCATAATTACGCAGCTTAGGTAATTTGCTTCTTATTTTTTTTATTTTAATTTTTTTACTTTTTTTTACTTTTTTTTTTTTTTTCGTAAAGTAGCTTAAAGAATTGCGAGATCTTTGTTTATAGGAATAAAAGATTTTCAATTCTTGTTGTTGTTGTTTGGGGGGGGGGGGGGAAAGGGAAAGTGGTTTATGCAGGTAACAGGCAGGGGGTGACAGGGACTTCTCTAGATATTCCCTATTCACAACATTGCTATGAGCTATGAACTAAAAGTGGGTTGGTTGGTTATAGGTTGTGAGGAATAATGAATGGTATATTGCATTTTTTTTTTAAAAAAAAAAAAAAAGAGTTACCATTGGCTTTTGATAGATTCTACCGCACGTGCTCTTTGCTGGCTCTCAATTATATAAATAGATTTTCCCGATTTGTTTGTTCATTATGAGCTAAGCTAGCTAGATAGGTCGAAATTGACTCAAAGAAAAAAAAAAAAAAAACCTAAATCCTAAAATAGTCATCAGATTATAAAAAAAAAGGTTATAAATTTGGTTCTCATTCCCATTCTGTTTTTGAAATGTTTAATCATATTCATTGTATGATATTTATTTATTTATTCTATTTAAGGCACTAGACATACGCCCTAATGTCCACTTTAGGTACAGACAGGACCGGAGGAGCCGGTCGGGATCATGGCCTCAGGCATGCCCTACTCGTTCATGCCCGCTATTTACATGAAATGTAAAAATTTTTAAACGTAATTATGAAATACAAGAAAGGGAAACAAAAGTAAAAGAAGTTAACAACTAAAAGGGTTATCTCAGTATTTCTCACACCAAGCTCTAGCCCGCGATTTCAAGTGTTGGCATCTTGTTAAACACTCTCCTCGCGTCCAGCAGAGGATGAGTTAAACATTTGTCATCAAAGCAACCCGTTATTCGTGCAAATTCGCTGAACTTCTTCAAGCAATCATGCCCAAGAAATTGTTCTCCAAAGTTTTCCATGGTCATATCTTTCCGAAGTTTGCGCATTTGATTAGCGTGACGTCGACAACAGATGAAGTGGGTAGGAGTAGTCTACTGTCCACAGACACATTCAAGATTAGCATCTACATGTTTTAGGCGAGGATGGTACACCTCAAAGTCACCATGTCCTGTTATAGCAGCAAGTAATTTATGTAACAACTACCTTGGAAACCCTAGATTGGGTGGTTTTTTACGGCGCATCTTTAGATCCAAATCTTGATATCGAATCGGACAAATTTTAGTCCATTATTTTTCCATCAGTTCTTGACGGCGCTTCTGCATCAAACGGCGCAAGTAGGCCATGGTAATATAGCCAGGTCGAGTATTTCTCTTTGTCAGATCTTGCAGAGCAGTACGAGCTTCAGCATTTGCTTTTTCATTTCCTCAAAATTCTTGAGTGACCTGGCACCCATCTAAACTCTGCATTAATATTTTTAGCTCGAATATGGAATAGTTTTACTAATCGGATGCTTGATGCAGATTTCCCTTTTTGCAGAGCCATCACTGCAGCCTGGTTATCTAGTAGAACGAATATGTTTTCCCTGTCCTGTCTTAAATTTAGCGCAGTTCTCAGTGCGATAGTTGCCCCAAAGATCTCTGCATCGTATACTCCACCCCCGTGTAGTATGCCTCTTTCTTTTTGAAAAGTTATCCCTCTGCGCTGGAGCACGTACCCCCAAGATGAACGCCCGGGGCCTTCCGATGACCCATTAGAATTGGCAACTATATCAGTCGGAGCGGTGGTGCTTATCCAATTTTGAAAGAATTGAACTCTATCTACCTTTGTTCCAAAGATTCTATAGTATGCTACTCAATCTCATCAGCAAGCATAGAGCTACTTACTTCAACATCTCCTTGTTCTTCGCGAATGGTTGATGGTACAGTTGGAATAATGAATGGTATCCAGTTGGTAGCCGATTCCAGTTTTGCTCCTGTTAAACATAAACCGTTACCTGTGTTAATTATCGCTTCGCACGCTTCTGTACCACAAGGGCTTAATTCTTCCAATAAGAGAGGGTGAAATTGATATTTTTCTATCTAACTCCCTCTCGGATTCCGGCAGGAAATAGTTTCCGACATTCTTGATCTTGGGGTAGGCGAACAAAGAGTGTTTAATTGGAACCTGAAGTTGCAGTCTCATCCGTGGGTAATTGCCGCTGTGAAGCTCCAGACGATGGAACCACTTGTGTTTTATCGCATACAACCACTCTTGCTTTCTTATAGCCAATACGTGCCACGGTAACCCATGTCTTATCAAGTGTGGTTGGAGTCTTTGGTAGTGTCATCTCTAGTGTCTTTCTCCAATTTGAAACTGGTGTTGGGACTATACGGGGAGTTGCAACTAGTATTTTCTTTGTATTCTTATCTTTACTGCTTGGATTTCCATATCCTTTGTTTGTTCGAGTGTTAGATGGAATAAGCGGTGGAGAGGGGGAGGAGTCCTCCGCCGCAAAGTAAGCAATCGCTTGTCGAAGAAACGCCTTGAATGCCAGAATTTCTTCTATCTCGATTTCTTCTTTAAAATTTGCAACAGTACCATCTATGCTACTAATCATAGCTGTACATATGAGAAGACGTGCATGCCAGGTACGCTCACGACTCTGTCGGATCGCTATAATTTCAGCCAGTTTCATTGGAAGTAACGCGTTCTCGATTTCAGGTTTGTCCCTACTATTCTGCATAGGTCTCTCTGTAGTAAGATGCTTGGGGAGTGCGATAAGCTTGAGGATTTGTCTGCTGTCCATTGTCTTTGGTGGTGTTTCTAGGATTGACGATGGTGAACGTGACGCCATAAGGGGAAGGAGATTGGGAATTGGGGGGATGGGGGGAATGGGGTGTTGTTGATGGCTCAATATCGTCGAAGGAGCCTCTGGTTCTTTCGATAAATTCATTGAATCATTTATTCTTGTGAATAAACTTGTATAAATATTACATACTGTACGTTGTATGACAAATGTGCATCAGCTCCTATTAAAATGATCCTTTATCCCGTTTTCAGTTATATTAAATGAATATCTAAATACAATTGTTATATTGGTTCCTATTCTCATTTGTCATAACCCGGATTTCGTTTTTCTTTTTTTCCCATGCTGTTAATGTATTAATTCTAGAATTTATTTGCATGTTATCATAAATTTTCGTTAAAGCAGTCATTGCTTTGCTTTCCTTGTCTAGAATATCCGTCTTTACAGTTTCCAAGCGTTTTAAGATCAAAGCTTGCTCTTCTATGCGATAAGTAGACAGATAATTGATTATTTTTACGCCATTTCTAGAATACTGGTCGATTAACAACTTCATTCGATCCTCTTCTCTTACTAGACGAGTTATGAGGTCCTTGGATTCTTTAGTAAGTGGCCATCAAAATGATAATATATATAACCTACATCCGCGATTTCATGAACACTATCATATATTCCATCGTAACGAGTTCGAATGGCCATATTCCATTTCTCATTTCGTTTTTTAATTTTTGTAGATGAGCCATCTGGTAAACTATTTTTTTCACTTACTTGAAGAGTTGATGGCTGAAATAGTTTAGCAGACTTGCTTAAGAGTACTTGATCGTTTTTATTTCCTATCACTCTGGAATTGTTAGTTAAAGTACCTTGTAGTAATTCCATAAAATGATTCTGGCGTTGCGATTTAGAGTCCTGAGTGCGAAAAGGGTCATCCATCGCCTTTTGGGAAATAACTTCGCGACTATCCATGTCTGTAAAGTCAATGTCGTCAGTCGTTTCATATAAAGTAAGATTATTACGTTTTCCTGGTGATAATGAGGCTGCCTTCAGACCCTTAGCTAAGACAATCCTCGATTTAAAAGAGCTGTATATCTTTTTATCTTGAACATTATTATTTGCCTCCCTATTCTTAAATCTCAACTCTCCGATTTTGGTACCGAGGTTTCCTCTATAAATTTGTCTAGTATCCTTTTTTCTAATAGGACTACCCTCATCTGTCACTTTTAGGCCCCGAAAGACCGGCTTTGGACTTGCTCTTCGGTAGGCTGGTGACGTAGAAATCTTAAAGTTAGGCTCACACGCATTTTTACATAAATTCGGATTTTTTGATGCCGAGCTAGTATTTAAGCTAAAGATACCCACTGTAATTGGACTAGTATGATTTCTTGAATTATTAGTATGACTTTCTGATCTCATAGGCGAGCTCCTCGTGGACCCGCAATAAGAATTTACATAAATTTCCTCGGCATGTGTTTTATTCCAAGGTTTTTTTGGTAAAACTTTATTTTTACACTCATGAAAATCACTTTTTATTAATTATTAGTAACTATAACATCAAAATAAGGAATAGATTTTCAGACCTTTTAACGCTTTTTGGGTTTGCCGGTATCAAATTTGATTTCCGTATTTTTTCTTGATTATTTGCTCCCTGAAGCTCAAAACTTATTAACTTTGGCTTCTGTGCGTATTTATTACGTAGACTGTATAGTTTTACCTGGTGACTCTTGGGAATATAATCATCGTTTTTATCCTCATTAAAGCCTATTGAATTATATGGTAGTAGTTTCGTCGTTTTATCATATCCTATTTCAGCTTGCTTTCTATCTTTTTCGGTTGTAGCTGTAAGGTCTCTAAGCTGTTTTTCCTTCAATTTTTCTCTCTGCTCACTAATAGGCTCTATTCTACATAATCCATCACTCTTAGATGATTTGAAAAAATCATTATTGCGTATATTTGGGCTTATTCGATGATTATTTTTTGATTTTTTCTTGAGTCTTTCATCTTTATCATGACTTAATGTTCGTTTTTTACTTGAATCTAAAGCCATAACTTTTGATTTTGGAGTTATGATAGGCTTACTTGTTGGCTCAGGAGCAACGAAGTCCGTTGGGATATCCGGAATAATCGATTTTGATTTACCTAGCTCACAATTGTCTTTTCTATTTAATATCACATCAGGTGAAGAATCCCTAGTTTCAGGTAATCTCATTGTATCACCCTGGTATATCTGCTTCTGTGCTGAAATTTTACTGGGTGTATCCTTAACTACTAGCTTTGGAATAAATACCTCTTTTCGTATTTTTTCTGTCGAACACGCTAGTTCTAAGGAATCAATCCTACTTTGAGATGTGATATTCAAATTTCCCTCGCACTTTGGATCTTTTGGTGGGATCTTTAAGATTTTAGGTGTGATTTGGTGGAGATTTTTCGTTCTACACGACTCATTATGATTATCTATCTCATCTACCATAGAATTAAGCCCTTTGATTAATGCTATATCATATTTTGATAACAGTGATAATTTCTCTTGTAGCTTTAAAGTTTCTTTTCTGAGTACCGACTCTTCATCTATAGAGATATTCTCTACAATTGGCTGATTTGGTGACTGGGGGATTTTACTGTAGTCTTCGCATAGGTCTTGATCATTAAGTGACTGTTCTGCGACAAATCTAAGAGCTATCGCATCTTGCTGTTGTAATATATCCCTATTAGACACAGTTGCAGCCGGTTGTATATGATGAGTGACTGGTAATTTCTCTGCTACATTTGCTGTTTGTTTTGATATATGATCAATTTGAACTGTTTCTGTAGGAAAAGTACATGGTTCAACTGATATTTGACCAAGTTCAGTAACAGATTTCTCTTTTTTTATCGGAACCTTCTTCCCAATTTTTGACTGCACATTTTGAATATTATGAATGGGAGATGATCTTCGTTCATCGTTTTTCTTGGTATATTTAATCACCGTTTTGTTTCTTTTCTGTGTTTTTCTTGACATAAATACATTTTTTTTTAATGTAGCCGCTTGCTTAATACTTTCAGTCCCAGTCTCAGTATGTATATCATTGTCTTCAATTAATATAGGTAAAGATATTTTTTCAGTAACATTGGATTGTAATTTTACATTCGAAGGCGGTGTTGGCAAGGCTGTTATTGGATTTAATACTTCCACTTTAGACTTCATAATTTCTTGTGGCCCGTTTAAATAAGGTAGATTTTCGATTTCTGAGACTTGTCCAACGGGCTTAGACTTAAGACTATGATTATTTCTTTGAAAATTTCCAAAGCTACGGCGACTGGAAACTAGAGGTTGTTTTGCCTTAGGTTTTACATTTTCAAACGGCATATTTGGTTTTTGTATCACTAGATTTTGATCATTAAACTTCACCATTTTTCCTTTTATTTCACCTCTTAAGTTCATGGAAGTGTCGTTGGCTTCCATGAATTGGTTGCGACAATCTCGATCGAGATTTTTATTTGACCGTGAGCCTTGATCTTTAATTACTTTATCATTCGTCAGAGATAATTCAAAGCTTACCTCTTCTCACTAGAATTTCACAAGCTGAGCAATGAGTCTTAAGGTATGATATAGGAAGTTCCTGTGAGTCAGGTATTCTATCTAATTCAGTATCCATCTCGATTTTTATCTCAGGTAAAATTTTAGCAAGATTATTTTGAAAATGTTTACCATCCTGTATGGGGAGATGAAGTCTAGTGTTGATGAGTTGAATATCTTTACCATTCAAAATATTAGAATTTTCAGGGCCTTCTTTAAATCGAATCTCAAAGATAGTAGATAAAGACCTAGGTTTCTCATCATAAACATAATATCTTAATTTTGCAATAGAATTTAAAGATATTTCGAAGATTTGGTTTATTTTTGTAGAGGTTGGTGAGAGTAGGATAGTGATTGACTTTTCATGCAAAACCATGTAGTTTATTTGGTTCCCACAACTCAATGAGTGATAAGGATTGAGAATTATAGTTGTCAAGGGGAAAATCTTATCTACCCTTAAAAAATTAGTTATTTTAACCCAATAATAGTATACTTATATACCGCTCTTGATAACAATCAATTTGCTTCGAGATGGTGGAGAGATATTTTTGAAATGAGTAAAACCAGGTTTTCTCTTCCTGAATGGCTACCAAAAAGTTAATGTGGACTAATTTGTCATAATTTCTCGGGAAAAGATCCTCGGCCCGAGCCCCTTTACTACATAGATCTTTAACAATTTGAGCACAAATAATCTTAATAATTTTATCAGGTTCTTCAATAATTAGACGACCTAGTTGTTGCCTACATTCTCATCTATCAGTAGAAATAAAAATTAACTCAATATGCATAGCAAACCTGTTATTATCAAAATCTAAACTTGTAAACTCGTTGTTCTCTGTTAGTCCTCGGTATAATTCATAGCAAAGAACCCCAATCTGATTCCTTATTAGTTCAATTTAAAGCCTCAGATTTTTATATCTTACCCATCTTCTCATTGTGTAGTTATTTCTAGTACTGATGAGACAATTGATAAGAAGTGGCAGGGATTTTATTGCAATATATTCTTTTCTCCGTCGAAGTGAGGGTTTGCCACAGTTTTCTGGGGTTATAGATTCGTTAAATAGCGAAATCAAATCGGAAATCAGCTAAGAATCTACAATAGCGTAAGAGGCAGACGCACAGCAAGCAAATATAATCCTCTTTCATTACTTCGACTTTGCTCTGATTGTAAAATAACTTCAATAATAAGAACAACCAGTGATTCATGGATACGACTACAGAAATCGTCGGATTCCAGTTGCTTTACTATTTCGTAGACTAGAAATTTACTAATGAGTATCTCATTGTCTCGATAATTTCTCAGGATCTCTTTTATAATATTCTGTGACTCTAATAAGCTAGAATCTTTGTTAATGGGATGAAGTCATCACTCGATAATTGCAAGACTTACACGATTGGGCCTTTCTGATATCTAGCCTGATGCATTAATTGACAGCACTCTTTGATTAGAGAGCTCCAAGACATCTTTTTGTCGTTAAGATCTGATGGAGTACATGGTCCTCGAGGCATTCTAATGGTTTTGAATGTTACTTCGTCAAGCAAGGGATTCTTAGTAGGTTGCCGATTTAATCGCTTTTGGATAGTAGAATTGCTGCTAGATAGTGGTTAAAACAGTCGAAGACACAATTATTAAAACTCTAATGAGCACAATGATAGATTCGTAGAGCTTTCTAGCGAAATTTTGCACTCATTTAATTCACGGAATAAATTGATTGTTATCAGTTAAGAAATTGCCCGAGGGAGTTAGGAGTTTTTTGAGTTGTGTATACTTTCCGGGCACCAAAAAAAAAAAAAGAATAGATATCGAAAATTCGTATGGTATTCGAACTTGATTCTGCAGCATCTGAAAATCCAGCTTAGTCTCATCTTACTGATCTATCAACAAAAAAAAACACAATATTCAAGCAAAATATCCTAGAACTCTAATCATCTTGGAAGAAATGGTGGTAACAATCTTCATTATGGATGTAATCCTTTCTTATGAACTACTCAAATCACATAATGGTCCCCTGTAGAATAGACCGGTTCCTAGCCTACTTCCGTAATGAAGAGCTCTATTGAAATCATCTCCTCAGATAACGAAATATGAGTGAAAGGGAAATAAACCTTTGAACATAATTTTCTAATCAGCCGTGGGAACTGATAAATTTAAAAAATTATCATATCGAAGACAAAAAAACACAAATATCTTGCTCAATGCTAAAGCCTTTGATGAAAGATAAAAAAATTTGGGGATTGAGTCCTGTGCTGCAGAAAGATTCTTCGCCTTAATTTTGACCTTCTTTTTAGATCGATTGTTTCCAGGATTACTTAATCCAAATATTACCCAGCTCTCCTCCTGTATATGAAATGAGAGAGACATCTCATCGCCAACAATTAGAGCTGAATAAATTCAAAAGATTTAATTTGTAAAATGATTCGCAAATTAAAAAAAAGGGTTTTATAACAATTCAGAGATTCCCACTAACGAAGGGCCGTTGAATAGATAATTTTAGTAAAGCAATAATATATCTCATTGAGTATAGATTGGAATTGATGGAAATACAATGTAAATTCCTCTGGATCTTTCATCGAAATTTTGAAGATTATCCCCGCGTGTGTTATTCAACTACCAGAGCTGTCTTGGCATTTCTTGGGCCAGAAAAATGAAATCTGGAGAGTACTCTGAGAACATTGATTTAAAAGCACCAATTGTGAAGCTCTTATCGTTGCATCTATGACCATACACTTCAGATTTCGGGCTCTTTACATTTAAATAAACATTCCATATCACGTGGGTATAATTCCTAGTATCAATCATGTCAATTGAACGTGTATACTGAGGAGGGGAAAATACATTGTTTTATGGATCGATATTTCGTAAGTTATTTTATGAGAAAAATCAAAACATTTATCAATCTTCTGTATGGTAAAATATTTCCTAGGTTTAGTATCAGGTTACAAGGCCTGTCAACGTGTGTATCAGAATTCAACCGTAAAGGGCACATAAAAAAACCGACACGTGATATTTTTTCGGCTTATTTTACAAAATCGAAGACGGTATCCAAGAATGTAGCAAGATCTCTTTTATTTACTAAATCTCAATTGGCAACCACTAATACAACTCTACTGCAGAACTTAATAAAAAGCCTTAGGGTCTCAGGAAAACCAAATTTTCTCGAGCTGCAAGTACTAATCTCCATCGAGTGGCAACAAATATAGTTAGCGATTGAAGACTTGCTCTATTCATGGTAAGAAACAATTTCTACCTGAAAATGATGATTGAGGTAGATTTTTTATCCGAAATCAATAATTTAAGCCATCCCGTAAATCAATTCTGATCTTTGGAGAGCTCGTCCTAATTAATACTTTGTCCATGTCCAAACAAGACGAATCGATCTTTCTTACACGTGACACCAAGTATTACAAGTAGAGCGAACGCAATCTAAAAAAGCTATAGCAGAAGTATCTAAACTATGGCTTCAGAAATAGGTTATGCCATCCTTACATACTAGAAACGACCTTGCATCTATCGAACAAAAATACTCCCCCTTTGGAACAGATATTTTGGTGAGGCGCACACTTAGGAAATAATAGGAAGGCCCTTTTAAACTTTCTTGAAAAAGAAAATGCAGTAGTTCAACTCACAGGCGGTCCTACAACATTTAGGTTAATATTAATAAAACCTTGTTCAAATCATGATCTTTATGTACAACCTGAAGAGGATCGCCCTGAAAATTGAGAACTAGATTCATAAATCTTGCTAGAAACCCGCCTTCAACGTACTAGACACTTACTGCGTGTTGCTGTGAAAAATGAGGTTAAATCAAACCCTTTTATAGACTTAACACAGGGATTTTTTCCATTTTATAGTATATTTGACACACAACTAGCCTTAGCCAAATCTCGCCTACAACTCCATGGATTCATCCTTCGCGGCGTTTTTGAATGAGTCTGTAGATCTCCAAACTGTCACTCCCCGCGTCTGTATACATAAAAGTTGTTTTGTTGACACTTTAAAGCTAGCAGGTACGTTTGAAAAGTCTTGTCTTGTAATCCAACGATTCAGACAAATCAGAAGTCTTAACACGATTTTCTGTTATACAGCGGCCTAAATAATGACTCTTATTACCTGTTGCACTTATTAAAGGCCCCCCATCTTTTTCACATAGGATGTTAATCAGGCTCATATCCAATCTAAGACTTCACTCTTCCAAAATTTATCTGTAATTCCGCTTGTAAAGCTTAATTAATAGCCTAATGTTTTGCTCAAAATACTCAAACCTCTTTATAGCATCGCATAGACACGCACACATTGGTTTCAAACCTACCGTACTCGCCACACTAAAAACTATTTCTTACACAATCACACATCTATACAGTGAGTGATTCAAGTCTATTAAATAGCAATGATGCCATAGCCGCTCTCTAAACGGATATTAATCTCTTTGCTTGTAATGAATAGTCTCCAGAAAATGAGCAAAACTAGAACTAGCGAATTTCACTGCAAAACTAACAAGTAAATTAAAATTTAAAAGGCCAATCATTTTCAGTGGCGCCGATTATAAGGGTAGTAAAGCATAGTTCTTTAAGATGAAAGGAAATCAAGAAATAGGAAAAGGAATTTTTATTTTTTCGTTTTTAATTCTTGAAGAATTGTCGAAAAATAAAAGCTTGAGCACAAAAACAAAAAAAATCAATATTCATGTACGTCATAATCTCCAAAATCCACGCCCGCTTGCTTCTCCCATTTTACTTTTGTAGCAATAATTTATCAAACAAATTGGTATCTTTAAAAAAACAACTTTGAAATAGAGCTGAGTCTCTACTAAATAAGAAAATAACAGTACCTGATTCTTTAGCCTAGTTATAAAATTTTAATCCTTAATTCTCACTATTGTGATGTATTAAGAAGTCGAATACTCGGCCAATTCAAGTTTTCAATTGGTGACTCCTCCCCCCGAAGAAAATGATCAAGTTTGTGAAGGATATTCGAACAACAGCCTATATTTCTTAGGCAAGCTCGTATAGCCCTTCAACTTCCTCTATAGCTTGTGTCCTGTTGATACCACCTCTTAGAGCAGTATTTTCAATAATCAGATGCTGGGAATTGTTCTTTCCGTCCATTGGAAGCTCATTAGTCTTGCCCAAAGAACTAAAATTTTGATCTATATCGACTAAATCTCCTCTTAGCATTCCCCAAATGTTTCCAGTCCACCAACTCCACCCAACTCTTAATCCACCTCCCCAGTCTATCAAGCTTAAATCTTGAATACTACGAGCTGCTGCAGTAGCATTATCGAAGCCGATAAAGCTTAAATATACTTGATTTTTCAGCCCAAGCTGTGACAGTAGTCTTGCGGTTTGCTCTAGAGTGTTTTTTAATGATTCACACGACTCGGGAGCCCAAAGTCCGTTAGATAGAATATAAAAATTTACCGGTCTCACATCTCTTGCGCGCTTATTTGAGTCCCATAGTTTAATGCGATACGCAGCAAGTAATAAGTCAAGCCGCTTAGCAATATTGGTTTGAACCCTCTGCAACCGTTTCTCAGAAACAAAGTGACAAAGGTCATGGGTTCCTTTTTTCTTAAGTGATTCAGATGAGATAGTGAAGAATAGTTGCGTCCCAAGTGGTGACATATCTTTCACAACGTAGCTTAAACTTTCAAATACAAGACAGACTTCGGGCCAATGCGGAGCCATTGAAACAGAATCATCAATAATAAACACATGATCATATTTCTTAAGTGGAAGTAATAGATAAGACCCTGGCAAGAGGGGAACTCTAGATTTTCTTCTTGATGTTTTGTTTAAGTGCTTCCAGTACCGACACGTGTTGATGTCAATGTGAGCAATTTTATTTCGATCATGAACTTCGTCAAGTGATTGACTAAATGCAGAACGTGCCGTTGCGATCGTTGAAAGTGGGTAAAAATTCTCCTTTACAGAACGAAGTGAGTTCCGTCTAGAGTTGAATGAAGATAAGCGACGGTTTTTTGGAAGAATACCTGACCCAGTAGATTTATTTGTCAGAGATGAGCAAGCTGAGGAGCTTATTGATTCATTGCAACTATAATCATTAGAAATAACTGGAGTTTCCATAACAGAATATGAAGGATGATCAGATAAATTCCAGATGCGCTGATATGCATCATTCTCAAGATTAAGACGATGGATAGAGTTATTATATTTACTATTTATACTATTGTGAGAACGGGATTGAAGGTAAGTTCTTTCGTGATGAGATTTTGGAGGAACTAAATTAAATGATGAGATATGATGGCGATGAGACTCTATGAGAGATTCGTACGGAGGACATTGAGACGTGACATCGTCAACCTCTTTGCTTTTGAATTGTGACTCATGAAGCGGTATAGGTGGTGAGTGATATTCAGGAGTTGAAGGCAATTTTTTCAGTCCACTAGGAAGGCGCACTTCATAATTTGAACGCTTTCCAGTCTCTTCATTCACATGTAGTGCTCTTTTAGTATCGATGACAAATCTTTTTTTGGATTCTTGGCTCACTTGACGGTTTGGTTCTGGTGGTGAGTTGATTCCTAGTAGCTCAATATTAGATGTGCGATCTGATTTAGAAGACTGCGAATGACACTTTCGAACTCTCATTGGTGATGCTATAGGAGTGATGGGACACTCAGTCGTGGGGCTATCAAGAAACCAGCTTGTAGCTGTAGTATCGCCCTCTATCCCAGAGTTTATTTTACTCATACTATTAGATGTATATAAACTGGTAGTTTTTATTCCAGATGTAATATTTTCTGAGCAGCTAATTGCTGAGCTAGTGTTTGAAAGCGAGCTTGAGTTATTAAAATTTATTCGTAAACTTCCGCACCGTTTAGGAAAACGTGGTTTAGAATTAGTAGATGAAAATTCAGTATTGCTTTTATTTAACAAAAGTGGCATGGGAGGAGCTGGTGAGCAGGCCCGTGAGGCATTTCTTGATTGACTTCGACGACGAGAAGATATTTTTGTAGATACCTCCGTGAGAGTTTGACGTGCGGTTGCAATAATCTTTTCAGCTTTTTCAATCAAAACCTCAATATTTGGGTGGTCTTCATGCCAAAGCATTTCATCGACCATTGTAGTGAGTATGTCCTTAGTAATATGATCTGATCGTCTGAGATGATTCTCAATTTCTGTATGGGCATCTATTATATTTTCTGATACTTGTTTTTCCTCATGAATTTGCATGTGCTTTGAGATATCAACATTATCACCAAGTTTTCGTTCGAAGTCAAGAACCCCCTTATATCCATCGGCAACCCAAAACGCCGCCTGGCTAAACACACAACCGAGGCGCCATATATCACTGTTAACTAAGGATCTGGTATCTTGGAAACCTGATTTATTTTGTAGTTTTTCACAATTACTAGTCAAAGTAATCTGTTCAGAGTTATTTTCGTTATCTAACACAATGCCAGGATCGGAAAATTTAAATTGCCAATTCGATGGTAGTCTTGTGCCATTACTCTGTACTAGTATATTTTCAGAGCAGATGTCATTATGACTCCTAATACCTATTAGCAGCCGTTTTTAATATGACGGTGACGAGCGTCAAACCCTTTAACTGACTGAATAGCTTTTAGACCTTTAGTTAATTGTAATATATTATCCCAGAAATCAATAATTTGATCACCTCGAGTCGGTGGTGCTTCAGTTCGAAAAAAGTCATTAAGAGTACCTTTATCTGCAAATTCAAGCAGGATATGAGACTGGCCACGATACTCGAAGCTCCCAAAAAATTGTAGGACACCATCTGCATTCTTAATGCTTCGAAATGCATTGACTTGCTCTGTGTAGGGGCAATGTGCTTGTGTAGTTGAATAGCTCTTAATCACGAAGGTATTAGAGTTGGGGTTTTTGATCTAAGTCAATGTTAATAGAGAAAAAACCATGTTTCTGGTCATACTTTTACTGATTCTCTTATAATTTTATTATGGGGGCCATATAAAGTGATTATATGAGCAGTAGCTTTCCCTCGCGTCCGAAGTCGCTCTTTTGATGTAATGGGGAGTAATCTTTGGTTTCCAAAGTTTTTGTGCAGCATATGAGGACTGAATATGGGAACACAATACCTCCGTTGAACCTCACAAAATTCCTGGAAAAATGATGAGTCGCCCTTAATCGTAGGAAAAGATCGGGGGGGATGGGCCGAATCAAACGGAAGACGCTGGTCTGAAAGTTCTTCAAAGCAGGTAAAATGTTTGATATATTTCCCCCGCTCAATTTGCAAGAGAATGCAGAAAATTGCTGTATGATTGCGCAAAATTAAATCAGAATTAACTGGTGGGGGATCCGTATTGAAGATTTCGACCAACATTTTATCCAAATTTCTCTGTAGCTGACCATCACAGGTTGTAAAGTAGGATCTAACGGCCTCCAAAGGTAAGAAATGATCTCTAACTTCTTGTTCAAAATCGGCCAATATTTCTACCCAGGCCTCGTACTCCCAATCAAAGTAGTCATCGAGTGCAGAGATCATAGACTCTAAATTTGTAGTTGACTGAGGCATGGTGATGATCAAAATAATTTGATAGAGATATAACTTTTATGGACTACATTGAGTTGAATGTCAATTTTTCCAGCAAGATGACGGATAGTGTAGTCTGTGGTTGTTGTATCCCGTTTGCGTGTTAACGTACTGATCAAAGTCTCCGTTACCATCTAACAAAGGTAAACACGCCACTCTGTCGTATCAACTACACTTTAGATCCTTGTTAGATTTGCAGATCAAAAATAGCATCTCCTGAGGCGAATAGTTGCATTTGCGCATGGCCGTCCTTTATCCCTGAAAGATCTATAAGCATAAATCTGATGTTTTTCGCGATTGCAAATTTGATATAGATATGGGTCTTGTGCCCTTATGCTTAAATATATAAAAGTTCCTTTCCAACCCCAATTATTGAATCGACGTTCTACAGTGGAATTTTTTGCATTTGGTTAGGTAACCAAACTATTCCAAAATCTATATAACATACTTGACGCGCGAATGAATGAGCCTCTAGAGCTGTACCGAACCTAGGACGCGTTATACTACAAATGTCTCCTGCTTCACTGAAACTCCAGTGGAAACTTAACCCATCTGAGTACAATGTGAATCTTTCTGGCAACGATGATTTGTTCATTGTTATCACAAACAGTTTTGGGCGTTGGTGGCGGGATAGCGTTGTTCGCTACAGGGGAAGATGTGAGTATGCAGGTGTATGTGTGTGTGTGTGTGTGATAAGACACGTTAAGTATGTAAATGCTTAAAATCCAAAGCTTCTTTTTCTATGGATGTGTTTCTTATCTATGGAGGGGTTAATTTAGTTGATTACGATGTGGTCGGTGTGGTACGAACATGTGTTTGCTTACAAGAGTGAGGTTGGTAAGTTTGTGCGCTCAAGTTATTTGATAACTGTATGAAAAGGGACAAGGATGAAAGAAAAAGGGGTAAACGTCGGTCACTCAAACAAACTCGTCGCTTAAACTAAATGTACTCAAAAGCCCGTGCTGCATCAGTTTCATCTAAGCTAAAGTCAAGATGCCAGAAACATTAGAAACTAGAAACCACTGCAGAATAATCCAAACTCACGTCGATCGTATGGAGTGGATAGGAAATGATTATGAAAATGACTATTTCATGTCATTTAAGTTATCAAAAAAAAAATTCCTTATAAACATTTTGTTCGCGCGAAACGCGCTTCGTCCTTAGCGGCGTATGCCAAAATGCAGTCCCAAATGATACACATTTGTACCTAAAACGTAATTTGTCGTCTGATCAGCAATTTTCAAATCAACAAGCAAAGTAGGCGTCGAAAGAACAACTACAGGCTTAACCAGAAATACGCTCTTACTGGGCTTGAAATCAATCAATGGGATAATTTAATATTTGACATGAATTATTAAGGCAAGCATGTTAGTAGTTTGCATGGTCATACTCCAAAAATTGGATCATTTAAAGTACTATATGGGCCAATCAGAGCAATTTGAATTACCTAATCGTTTCGAACTCCTCTAGCTACTTGCTAGTTTTGAATTTATAGCTGAGATAAGGGCTAAAGATACCAAAGCATTCGAACCACTGAATGAATTAATTTCTCAGCCCATTAATCTCACTCGAGAGGCAGGAGAATAAAGGTTCCGAATGACAGCTATTACGGAAAATGAAATTATTCGATATTATTAGCACTGCGATTGAGATCCGGTCGCAAAAATCGAACCCAAAGAGATAGCCAAGCATGAATAGTCAGATGAACAGGTTCTCTTGTCGAGAGAGGCCAAATTTCCAAATTAATTTACAAGAATGTCTGTTAAACGTGTAATTGACCCATGGTTATTGAAAGAAATTTACAGATGTTCAGCTAGTACAAGTGATTTTGGCTTTTGTATCTACACAATTTCATACTAAGAATCTCTTGAAAATTTATCAAAAGTTGCAGTCATCTAGAATTGGAGACGCGGAAAAAGTTGCTCAGCACTAAGTTTCATGCCTATAAACACCCGGCAAATAAGTCCACGTGAAGACGTAAAGCTGACCCATTTGTTCCTGTTACTAGATTACTTGAATCGAACAGTGATTAACAAAACTTTGACTGTACTGTTAGCAATATACGTGACATGGAGATATATATAAATCCTTTGTATGATGAATGTTTTTGTTTTTTTTTTTTTTTCTCAAAAGTTAAGGAGATGACTGTTGATGTGACATACAATACAAATAGCTCAGTTACTAGAAATTGTAATTTCTCTCCATCATTAAGGTTTAAGTTCATGTAACCAAAAACCATATACATCTTTTCCCCAAGTTCTTCTTTGATAATAGCTGCCCTCTAGCCTAAGTCACATCCACAAATCGTACATGGTATCATGTTTTTTGTGGCAATTAAATTCGTCCCTTTTGGCCTTAGGATATCCAACTTGTTACAAATCAACAGTGAAGAAAGCAATGTGCATTGTAATTTTTCTGTGGTTTCTAAACTATCTACGAATTTGCTAAATACTCATATCACTTCATGATGTCCTCTTCAGGATATATCCAAGAGGCCCTTTTGTTCTTGAGAGTTTCAAGTTGTGCCATTAACAGCTGATACAATTTATGAAACATTATGTAGTTACACACTTGTGATTGTTAGCGAGGCCTATGCCAGCTAGCATAGGCAACAGGGACCCGCAGGCTCACAAGCCATTACACAATTCTCGCTCTTAATGTATGATCTCCAAGTAATTTGGTATTATTTCAATGTCTAAGAGGATGCTCTTAGCTCAACTACGAATTAGCTTTTTAGCTGTAGCTTCATGTATCTCAATTTCGAGATTATATGGTACTTTCTCTGCATACTAACCTATCTTTAGTCCACATGATTCAATTAGACTGTGATGGCAGTACTAAACATAAGAACACATCTACATTGTCAATATTTAAGCTAAACGGTATTTGCCCCCTTCTAAGGCGATTAATAACCCCCACCCCCTCCCCCAATTGCACAATTGCACAATTCTAGACCTTTTAAACTCCTTTTTTTGTGTGTTTTTAACGTCCCGGGCACAAGCCTAGCGCTCATAGAGCATGAGACAACCACAGAGTTTGAAGATATTGATGTTTGAGTAGAACACTCACACAATGGATTGCATTTGCTGATATCACTCACTACCTAGGTAAGCGGGGTCTTACACCCCCAACCTCAAGCGTGAGTATATCCAACTCTGGGAAAAATCTCAAAAAACCTTAGCCTATCCTAATATGCTTAATCAAATATCTTCGCCTTCTACAGCGAAGTTAGGAGAATCTACTGGATTCGAACCAGCCGTCATCCGTCTCAAGTGGGGCATGTGTTCAAGCTCCTACTCAATCTCTACTTGGAAGACCTGCCTAGGTGACTTACCGTTAAGCCATTCGACCACTTCTAGATTCAATAATTGGCGTGTATCACAGTTTAACCACTCCACGCTTACCAATCCTTAATAAACTACTATTAAATTAATTAATTCGCGTCATAACTCTGTCTTAGCCCCCGTATCGAGCTTTCATAATTTTTGGCGCGTCACTCTAAATGTACCCATACCCTTACTAGCATAACCCAAGATGGAAAAATCGAACCATTGGCCTGTCGCGAAATCTCTAATTCAACTTAATCCCGGATCAAGATTGCCATGGCAACTGTACTTAACAGCAAATACTGAATACTGTTCATTTTCACGAACCAAGGTGAGTCCTCATTCTTACGATTTTAAAATTCAAGCAAGATTGACGGTTTTCTGCCCGAAAATTTTGATTGAAAATCTCCCAAGATCTAGAACATATAATTCATGGGCATGTAAGAAGACGATAAGAAGACCTAATCGGATTTTACTCTTTTCTCTTAATCACAAACCCAGATATCGCTATTGTCACGCTAGTCAATACAATCGAACTTGACAATTAGAACTTATATATCTTCCTTTCATCTGTAGGTTTATTTTCAGAAAATATGCTTCTAAAATTGCTGATCTGGCTTATCTTGTTGTCGCTAACTGCAAAACAGGTTACGGCGAGACTTTTCGATACCAATATAATTGTATTAAGAATGTTGTAACGACAAATCCAAAAATCAATAAAAAATTTCTGCAAGACTTAAACGGAAAGTCACAAAGATCAAGTACGATATAATTGCAATAGGGAATCTAGTACCGCCTTTTGATCTGATTATCCAAACTAGCTTACATAGAAGCCCGAACTCGAGCCTCCCATGAGACATGTGGCGTTAAAGAGTAATATATGTAATCTGGACTCCTATAGTTTAAAGTAATATCTACCGGATGCCAAGATCTTTCAAGTGTCTACAAGCTATAGCTTATGAAATAGTGTTAGACGGGTACAAACTTTTTGATCATAACTTGAGGGCCATTGATTGAGATAATGCAGATGAACCCATGCGATTTTCCTTGTATACATGTTTGTTTACTTGGGATGAAGAAGATCCCGTGGAAAATACCAGGATGAATTTGTAGCTAGAGCAAAATTAGTCCTGGAGACAGGACAATGGATCGATTATTCCATCTTGGGTTATGATAGTAAGGGTATGTGTACATTTAAAGTAACGCGACAGAAATTATGAAAAGCTCGATATGGGGGCTGAGACAGAGTTATGACTGGTTGAAAACAGAAATGCGCCAATTAATGACTCAAAAAGGTCCACAATTGTGCCAAAATGGGGGGGGGGAGTTGGGGGGTGGCATTTAATTTTCTTGGAGGGGGCAAATAACATTTCCCTATTTAGATTGCTTCGCGAGATTGATTTAGCTCGGCTATAAGGATTTATTTACATTTTCTCCCTCTAATAGTAAACACTTATTTTGATGAATTTTTGATTGAAAAAAAAAAATACCGAAAACCGAATACATCTAGTTTCATTCATATCATATAAACATTTGGCACATAAAATATATTATGGTTGCCACCACGTAGGCTATTTTCTCATAATTCCCGTCTAATATTCGTACAATGCGAAGATAATGTAGCTCACAAATTCATCATTACTATTTATTTTTCCTTGAGAAAAAATTTTTGCTAAAACATTGAGTATAAAGAGTTAATTTTTGAAGAATTTAGCTTAATTCAAAGATCATGCTGTAAGAAAGTAGATGTCATAAAATATGTTTGCCAGCTGCCCATGACACCGGCGTTGGAATTATTGTTGTGTTTTCCACTCTTGTATTTCAAGCTAGCTCACTTTATGAATTTCACGACACACGTTTATTTTTCACATGAGCTTTTTTTTTTTTTTTTTTTTTTCCAACGACGTTGTACACTATGCCCACGGTATTCAAAGCACCGCATAAAATAAGACAGGGATTCAAGTTGTGTAAAATTCCCAGTCTAGCTTTATTTTATACATGATCTCCCCCCCCCGTAGAACTCCAAAATTTATATGGCAAAAATTTGGCCAGAAAATTCGAAGCATAAGTCTATTTTAATTTCTATGATAGGCTGGCTTTAAGCCTGATTAGTAACATTAAGCGAATTTTTTGAATTTTAATTTTAATTTTTTTTTTTCCTTATTAACAAAATACACAATTAAAGATGACAAGAATCTAGTAGGTTGGTTCACCACAAGCTTTCATAACAACCCGACTTCTTCCTGGTATGGTTCGATTAAGACCCATAAAAAAATTGCGAAACGATCTCACTAGGAGGTTGCTTCGAATACCGTCGGTAAAGTACATGATAAACTCGAAGCAGGAGTAGTATGGCAGGAGATATATCCTCAGAAAAGAGAGGAAAATAAATAAATAAATAAATAAATAAAAAAAAAAATAAAAAAATAAAAAAAATATTAAGCATCGAACTACGGGGAAATGAAAAAAAAATCCCTGGTGTGAATCTCTGCCTAGAACCAAAGGCCAGAAATATGTTCAGGGGTGCACCCCTGAAGCGATCTCAAATATAGGTTGCTTCCACCAATACCCTGGGCTGGGCATAGTGTTGTAGTGTTCGTCTGAAGTAGACATGTATGGAAACTTTAAATCAGTCCATAAGAACTAGGGTTGAGACCCTAAAGCCAGCCCTATATCCATCCCTTTTGGGGATGAGAGGTCATATGTAGATTGAACGTTAATCTAGACATGAAATTCCAAGGTCATGTGATTATTTCAACATTGTCACATGCTAATCTTGAAATTTTGTCCGTGTGGTATTTAAGTTAGCAAACCCAAATTTATATTCAATACAAGACGCGTTATTGGCGAAAGTAAGTAATTATCAATATCAAACGGCGGCTGATATAGAGCAACCCCCACCCCCCCCCCAAATGCACAGAAAATAGCGGGGCTGTTTCTGCTGATTATAATTCTGCCACATTTAAGTAATTGCCAGATTATCAGGAACATTTATAGCACTAAACTCTCGCTTACTTACTTACATGGCTAAATACTGCTTGCTCCCTTAAGTATTACGGCCGGCCTCTTATAGAGATGTACTCTGCTACCACGGTAATGTTTTTACCCTGTGGGGCCGACATGGGTTTTTAATGGAGCCGCCAAACCTAGCTAGGCATGATCTACATCGAAATAGAGTTTATGCATCGATTTTATGAATTTTCTTGACAAAAAATATATGGTGAATTTCAAACGACCAAATGTTTTTACCCCCCCTTCATTCTTCAAACTGAGCTTAATCTGTACAATGATTGACAGCATAAAATTTTATGAAACAGTTCTATTTTGTATTCTACTTCACTATCTAACTTCTAAAATAAGGAAAATTATATATAAAAACTAATTCATGTTCACTTCTTCATCTAATCCCTAATATTCAAGGTATTGATCTATGTTATAAAGAGGTCAATATCTGGTTGGACCTCCACCAGCATCTATAACCGCCTGACACCTGGCAGGCAATCCTTCAAGTAGTTTTATTAGGAATTCAGCAGGCACGGAGTGCCATGCCTCCGTAACAATTACTCGAAGTGAATTGTGCGTTCGCTGTCTTCCACCATCCAGATTTGGATAATTCCGCTGGATGTAGTCTTTCATCCAGCACCAGACAGCTTCGATAGGGTTGAGATCAGGAGAGTAAGGTGTCCAATCGATTGGAATTATCGATCTCTCTTGCAACTCTTCCATCGTGTTTTCACATGCGTGTGCAGGAGCATTG
>QVIK01000200.1:38980-72803 GCA_003957845.1 Oidium heveae
GAAGTTGGCAAAAATCAAATTTAGAAGGTTGTGTAAAAACTTATGAAAATGAGGGGAAGTTATGTAGCATAGTAAAAAGCCCATTAGACCAGGCATAAATATTTATACGTTCGCTAAATAGAAACTAGAAGGGGTATACCCCTGAAGCGAGTATATGATCTGCACATATAGGGGGTAAAAACATTACCGTGGTAGTAGAGTATCAGCAAATTTTACCAGTTTGACCTTCAAAATATGCAGAGAAAAAAATGTGTGTTTGCTTTTTATTTTTATAGACTGAACACATGTGAGTATCTGTACTGATTTATTATCTTAATTGGCTAAGCGACGCTTCCTGGTCAGAACGAACATAATCATAATGTGCTCTCTATATAAGATTAATATTCAAAATAGCTGGGGTGGCTAAAGTAAGAGTCATTTAAAGCGAAAAAAAAAAAAAAAAAAAAAAAATATTGTCGTGCTTCCTCAATTGGGAATAATGGTATTTATGTTGGGTGCGGATATTTGCTATCACCATCGCTGGGTCGGATGGTAGTGTGGTATGCCATCCGAGTCTCTTACTCCTAAGTAGAGTCTGGGTAGCCTGGGCACCAGCCCCACTTGGAGACGGGAGATGGTTGGTTCGAATCTAACAGACCCAACCACATTTTCGCGCGGTGGATATTTACAGGATGGTGGAGGCATGTCTGGATAATCCAGGGATTTGTAATTTCCTTGGATGGATGTTAACGGTTGAGGGTTGACCAATGGCGAAGAAAAAGTGATTGTACTTCATAGTGGCATTTATACAAATGGAATCCGAGGCATGAGTGATGTATCTAATGAAAAAAAAAAGGTTGAATCATCTAAAATGTAAATAAACACTGACACTGTGTCATAGTCTAGAGACTGCATACACGTTAATTTATTTAAAAAAAAAAAGAAAATCAGCATCGCTACTATCTCGAACCTGGAAAAATGTAACTCGCATATACATATGCATGCAGGCAGGGTTAAGATGTCGATCAAATGTAACGCTAAAAAGTTGATGAGAAATGCAAGAAACCAAATTGGGTTTCTTCAAATTCTCGAGATCAGATGTCTCCTCCACAATCCTACACTTATATCTCATTCATCTTTCGTCTACAATTCATCATCATCGGCCACATACATTTGCTCCAAATTTTAAATGGAAAACTTCGGCATCAACAAATCTCTCTCATCAATCGATGAATCCTGCTACCTTTCAACCTTTCTCGTATGTTGATGTAACAACCTATTAAACTAATTGCTGATAAAAATCGCTTCTCATCCACTTCCAACTGTAACCAATCTTGGGCCCAGTTTTCCTGCTGGCCTGCAACTAACAAATCACTCTTCTGATTCAATTACCAATGAAAATCTAGTAGTTACCAGCCTCAGATAGTATATAATCCTAGTCCTGTAGGGTATAACTTACTACCCGTTGAGAGCCAATATTGGAATATTTCTACAGAAGTATAAGAAAAAAAACTTTTATTGAACCCACTGTAATTACTGAGCAAGAAATAGAGGAATAAATAGCTCTAGCCTAGATGGATTTGGGTCTAATCCAGTCAATAATCAGGTGATATCAATTCGTAAATCTGAAACTACGAAAGAGGACCGCGTAAAAATCCAAACTGCTTTGGATTTAAGAGTGCCGGTGGGAAAGATTGCGGAGCAGTTTGGAATTTCTAGACGTCAAATATACTATGTCCGAAAACATGGCTTGGAGTCTGGGAGGAGGATGTGCGGGGGCAAGCCAGCAATATCGGAGGAAAAAGCCCAGGAGTTGGTGAGCTGGCTACACACCAACCCACAATATCGGTATGCACCCTTCTAAATGATACCAAATCTGGCCCCGAAATTGGACCAGAACCAATTCGGGAATAAAACGATTCGGACTGCGTTCAAGTCGCAAGGATATGGACGGAGAGTATCCAAGAAAAAGGGATTCTCCAATAAACCAGAGCACAAGGAAAGGCGTTTGGAGTTTGCAATGAGTGCTTTTCATTGGTCCCCTCAGAGACTATCTGAGCAAAAGTTTTCGAATGAAGTTTGAGCTCATGGAGGAGCAAATAGCCGAAGATATGCGACGGTTCTTGTAGAGGGCGACTGGCAGGAAATGCTTTATGACCGATTTCGTCCCGAGTGCCTAAATCCCAAGTATAGGAAACTTCCTGCTTGGATGTTTCATGGAATCATACACAACGAAGGAAAGCATTAGGGACGTTTTGGGAAAAGGAGTATGGGACAATGAATTCAGCTAAGTACGATGCGTACATTTTGTCGCAAGTACAAAGGCTGGTTCAGTACGAGCGAACACAAGGAAGGGACACCTGGTTTCAACACGACAACGCATNGAATTCAGCTAAGTACGATGCGTACATTTTGTCGCAAGTACAAAGGCTGGTTAAGTACGAGCGGTCACAAGGAAGGGACACCTGGTTTCAACACGACAACGCATCGTATCATCGATCTGGGCCTACTCAGGACAACTTACGTCGTCGTGAGATTAAGACAATCGATTGGCCTCCTTACTCTCCAGACTTGAACTTGATTGAGCATGTCTGGGCCAAGATGAAGAGATACATTCAAGACCATTGCTCTCTCACGGGTTACCATCCAAGGAGGGTAGGAAATGATGAACTTCGTCGGATGTCAGGCGCCGGTCGAGTTGACGCAGGAGGAGTCGGTGGGTATTAAGTTTACTTGGTTAATGGCTAGACTAAGAGCATAAATGGAATGTAGGGAAGAGAAAGAAGACACAATGGTTATAAATCTTAATGGTATTCAAAGATGTAAGAAAGACAACAAAGCGTGAAGACTATATCTAAGGAAGGTCGTGCAATATATACATAACGGGTGAAGATCCCTAAGCGAAATTAAAGTAAACATGTTTGTTTACTTTACTAACTCTGCCTGAGGCAGGAAGCGATAAGATTTCTGACAGATACATTATGAATGTGGTAGTGAGATGTACTCCTGGTGCCGCGCGAAAAATTACTTTAGGCTTTAGGCATATCTATTCATGAAGTGGTACAAGCATGAGCAGTGGATATTTTGGGCTCGTGCACATAACGCCGATAAGATTCCAGTCTTGAAGACGACAATTATTGTCGAATCGCATTGGCGGAGGGTGAAGCATGATTTCCTCCATCGCTTCAACTGCCTAGGAATTGATATGGTTATTTGGATTCTGATATCTCGGGCAATCCCGCAGAGGATAGATCGAATGAAGGCTATCCAAAGGGGCGATCAGAGATGGGCTGCTACAAGCTAGCGAAAGTTCTTCAAGCGAGGATGGAAGGAACTCAGGAACCAGGAAATAATCCCTCTAAGCCTGCAAAGAATTATACAATTGTGGGAAAATGGATCCGTGCATGCGAGAAATTTAGGCAAAGCCGGTTTCTTTTATGTAAGCACTTTTTACACTGTGCTACTGAACCAATAGATACTGTTAAGTTCTTTGGTGGAATTAGTCGTCAGAGATCCTGTCCATTCCGGGTCCATCAACATCTCATTCCTCTACTGGGACTTGGGACGTCGGAAAATATTGTTTCTACAAAAATTTTAGGTGAAACAGACACAGGCCCTCCATCAGATTCTGACAGTTATGAATCTTCCCAGGAACCGAATGAGGATGACCAACTTGTTTGTCTGGAAGATGAAACTCCAACAAGACAAAATTTTACTGAGATCAAGAAAAAATTGGATTGGTTATTGAAAGAAGTTGAAGAGCAGGACGGTCATGACAATATAAAATCTGTGAAAGAATCTTGAGAAAATTATATCGGGCCTATTGAGACTTTACGATGAACTTAAACAGCTCAAAAATCGACGAACTATGCCGTGGACCTGGTCTCCCAAGAGAACTCTTACAGCATTTTATTATAAGTTCTCTGAATAAATTTTGCGGTAAGATTCCTCTCTGACAGTTTTCGATTAATTTAATGAAGTATCATAGGTCAATTTTGCCTAAATTACTTTTATCAAGAAGTGCCAAAGGCTTTACTTGTTTGAATCTTGAGAATTTGGGAAATTTTGACTGTTTTATTGATATCCATATATAGAATTGCAAGGCGTTGAATAATTCATAGGAATATAAAGTTAAAGTCGAGATCAGAGATGTTGGCACTAGAATACGAAGTTCTCCTAATTTAACTTTTGTTTACGTTAATGAATAAATTTTATGCAATATAAACTAGCCCAAAAGTAGAAGCCAAGACTAGCCTAATTCTCTTAAAAATCCGAAGATCTATGACGTATCATACAAAAATTTATGTACATTACGTGACGTTGGCTCATATGTGAATGACCCCTTATACAATGCTGTAATTGACCATGAGACACGTGCATAAGTCTAATGCTACTGCTGCCTTAAAATCTAGGGTTTCACTCTGTAATTCGTGGGTCTCAACTTAAGGTCATCTTTTTCTTTAATAATCACACTCGTGAACCATTGTGATGGAAGTTGTCGCGTAAGGACATACATGTGTATGATTTGTTAATATGATATAATCGCATTGCTCAAAATAACCGCATCGCCCAATTGTTCAAGTGCGGAATCGGTTATGGGACGTAGCCGGACGGTTATTCGGACATATGGAGTTATTCCATAAACGACATCTCAGTCAAGAGAATATTCCAAAAGTTAGACTCCACTGTATGATATCCGGGCAAGCGATTAATAACACTACAGGCTTCTTCGCTTTGAAACACTACGGTGCGGCCCTAATTCTGTAGACAAAGAGGAATATTCATGGAAGATACTAGAATAAGGACCAAAGCATAAACTATCGAGTTGTGTGACGCTTAGGCATAAGCAAATGGCCTAAACATCCTAGCTACCTATGTTACTTGTCACATGATAAGCTCTGACGATTATTATCAGAAGATTATGATTGGCTGATCAGCACATGTCATGAGACGGTATGCTTGTCATGACTTCTATGATTTCATGATTTCACGATTTTAGATCAATACTTACCTTTACGAATTCCGTTCCAGAGAAAATACTAACAACGAAAATACCTTTAAGGACTTTGGAATTATAAATTTTGGCTCTTATTTTGACTTTCTCACTTTAAGAATGGCGGGTTTTAAATCAATTGCGCGTCTCGGGACAATTACTAGCTCTGCATTTCGCTCAGCTCCAGCATTCCGAACAATGGCAACGGTTCATTCGAAAGGACCTGAGCCCAGGACGAAAACATTTCAAATCTATCGCTGGAATCCTGATGAGCCTAATAAAAAGCCTCGTATGCAATCTTATACATTGGATCTAAACAAAACGGGCCCAATGATGTTAGATGCATTAATTCGGATTAAGAATGAAGTCGATCCTACATTAACATTCAGACGAAGTTGTAGGGAGGGTATTTGTGGAAGCTGTGCAATGAATATCGATGGTGTAAATACATTAGCATGTTTATGTACGTTATTGGTCATATTATTCATGATTCCTTATACTTTAAAATTCGTAAATTGTTAATATTGAAAATAGGTCGCATTCCATCTGATACTAGTAAAGAAACGAAAATTTATCCTCTTCCTCATACCTATGTGGTTAAGGACATTGTACCTGATCTCACACAATTTTACAAACAGTATAAGTCCATCAAACCGTATCTCCAGCGAACAACTCCTTCGCCCAACGGTAAAGAATATCTACAAACTAAAGAGGAGCGAAAAAAACTCGATGGGCTATATGAGTGTATTCTATGTGCATGTTGCTCAACTTCATGCCCTTCTTATTGGTGGAACTCGGAGGAATATTTAGGACCTGCTGTCTTGATGCAGAGTTACAGGTGGTTAGCTGACTCTCGAGATGAAAAAACAGCTGAACGTAAGAGTGCCCTAGATAATAGTATGAGCCTCTACCGATGTCATACAATTCTAAACTGTTCTCGGACTTGTCCCAAAGGTTTAAATCCGGGACAGGCAATTGCTGCTATAAAGAAAGAAATGGCATTTTCATAAATCAAAAACTTAGTTTAGGGCGGGTCTGTATTTTTAGATGAATTGAACTATTGTCACGAAAGGAGTCTCTGCTTTATTTTTTTTTGAATGGTGGTCATACGAGAGATACCTGAATCGGAGTAGTAGGTTAAGGCCGATAAATTTAAATTTCATTTGGGATAAGTTTCTGTATTGATTACCTCGAGGTGTTTTATGAAGTAGTTTATTGCAAGTATAGTCAAGATGAAATTTTATTAAGCCATAACTAAATACAATCTTCTGCTGTTGTTTTTGAAGAATGGATGTCACAATAGAGGGTTTAAGTGGGCTTCACTATGGGGAGGGAATCTCATTGTGGACACTTAAATTCCGAATTACGACGAATTTCCATATCTTGGTCGCTAAAATCGGACAGAACTGTACCTACAACCAATTCCGCGTCAAATTAATATTCCAACAATAAATAAGGCCTTTGATAATTTCATGGAATCTAAATTTATCTAGTTTTTGAGTACAGGAGTGTACATTTGGGAGTAAATTATTAAAGATGTTAGCGGAAAATTCGCTCAAGTCTATTGATTCTATCTATGACCTTCGTTGAAATTGAAGTTATATTTCAACTATTGGATTAGCAATAACTGATGGCCATACAGTCATACCTTCACGGAAATTTCCTGTTTTAATAGGCCATTCAATCGCTTGATAGTAATTTCCCAGAACTTCGCCATGTAAAAAGCAGGGGGCAATCGTAAAAGAGTTCCGATAGTGATCAACGCCCATGCTGTGCAAGAGCGGCATATCAAATTTATTTATTTTGTAAGTGCAATCTAGCAGCAGAATGTCATAGTGAACTCGAGCGTACTGAGCTGCCTCGCAAACAGCAACGAAAACCATCGAGATCCGGGACGATGTATCGAGCCTATAATGAAAAAAAAATATTGCCTTTGGATTTATCTTTCTCAAGTTGTTGAGCTAGAGCTTCAGATGGCGAAAGACTTTGCCTTTGATCTCTTATAAATTCAGACTTTATGTTGTACAAGTCACGATGGGAAACAGCTAAGGTAGGATCTCCCTGTCGTAAAATTACAGCTATTTGTTTTGTTTCTACATCAGCAAACATCATCTCAGGAGCTTTATTAAGGTTTGCTTTATCCAGTTTACGATATTCATGGTACGTGAGGCCGGGACTTGGTTGATGGTTGTGTACGCAGTTTTCAGTTCCTCTATGCGCAAGTGTCCAACTTTCATCAACTCGCTGTCATGCCTTTAGGGATACTTTGCTTCCTATTGGATTAGCATCAAAACAGAATTCTACCAATAATACTCTTATCTGTTTTAAATGAACTCCGAAGACATTTCTTAGAAATAGTATTCTCGGAGTCTTTTGGGCGAGCACTTCCAGAATTCTTACAGTCAACAGTCAATGTACTTTATGTAACAACTGTAGCGCATACTAGACTTACCGACTGAAAACGCATATCCCGCAAGTTTTGCGTGCTGTTGACAAGCTGAGAAAGGTCTTCAAATGATTCAAGTTTGCCTTATGAATGAATAGATACTTCTTCTATACATGTCATTTTAAATGTAGCTTAATGTAAGTGGTGTTATTAAATGGGTAAATTTAATGTGTTGATTTGCTAATTGGAATGATGTGTAAGGTAAAAGACACAAATATAAACGTAGGCAAGCTTGTTGACAAGGCAACCTTTTCTTTTCTACAGATTTAAGCCCGAATAAATCTTCTGATCGGCATTATTTACCTATGGGACTTCCCACTCTTCGCTGGGAAGTCCCACGAGTGTAGTGGAAAATGATCAAAACTAACGCTAATAAATGAGATTAAAAGCATCAAGTCTCTACCCACTAAGTTTTCAGCGAAAGACAGAATATCTAACAGGGTGTGAGGAGTGGAGGGGGGTGGGGGGTGGGGCGCGTGGAGGAGTAGGGGGTGCAAATATATTAGCCGCCGTACTTACTAATAGACGCCCACCCTTGCTTATTATTACCTTCCAATTCTCTTATCACTCCTTCATAGAGTTACACAACTACAATGTATTCTCTTCTTTTTTAATTATAAATCCTCACCATGAATCTTATTCCGTCTTCTACAGATACATTTCATCCTAGTCTCAGTGCAATAATTGATGCTGCTTAAGCCCATACAGGAATTCAATTGTAAAAAGACGCCCAAAGACTTCTAAAATGACTGGCCTCGTAAATAAAAATGTTATCTGATGCGACTACGGCGGCAAGATTAAGTATATTGGCAGAGTGAAAACACAAACCGCTTGTAGACTAATAGATTGACCATTCGCTTGCCATGCTCTGGACAAAATGGATGTGAGATGGATAATTATTAATACGCATAAAGAACAAAATCACGAACCCAGTAATTGAAGTTCTCATCCGTTCTTTCGCAAACTAGCCATAAGTGCTGCAATTGTGGAGAATATCAAGATTCAAACACAGGCTCAAAGCACTCATGGACAAATATCAACCCCTTTGGGACTTGCAGACAATAATTGTATATTGAAATCTAAAGATATTTATAAAGCTAAAAAAACAAATAAGGCCAGCAGAACTGAGATTACCTACTGCTAACCAAGCACATTTGCAGAACTTAGACAGGGAAAATTGGTCCTTCCGATACGAAAAGAACCGGATTACTGAAGAAGTGACATACCTATTCTTTGTAGAAGCTCACACAATAAGAATTTCGAAACACAACCATGAAGTGCTCTTGATGGATCGATATACTAAACCAATCGATGTAAACTTCCCCTGGTAGTTGTCGGTCATGCATCTATTAGCACTAGTAATGGAAACAATACCAGGATTATTAAAGCTAGAGGATACCCATCCGCATTAGTACTTAAAAATAACATCACTTGAAGCTCCTCTACTTGTCTCTGATCCTATGTTGCAAGTTCGAGATCCTCCTATAATTAGACCTCGTGGGAGGCCTATTATTTCTATCATAAAACCACCTCTTCGATCTCAAATAGCAACCTCTAGACGCGGTCCATCTCTCTTTGAACATGCAATCTCAAAACATGAACTTGTTAATCAAATTCCTATACAATTATGATGCCATGTATACGGTCAATATGGATTTCCAACAAGTAACACTTTGATGAAAATGATAGTCATTTGGCGCAAGGACTCAAGAGGATTGAAATATAACAATCAAAGCTGATGGCAGTCTGCAACAGAAAAGAGAATGTGTTGAAATAAGTTTCAACTCAAACTCTGCTTCAGTTAATAACATTTATGGAGCTCAAATATAAGGTGCAAAGGCTATGGACACTCTCACTGTCGAGAGCCAAGCCGAAAATGTAGTTTACAATCAAAATTCTATGACAATTACTTAAAATAAATTCGATATATACTGATAAAAATTAGACTTCCGTAAGGGGGACCAGGAACTACATGTTTCAACTCAAAAATTTACCATTATAGAAAAGACTTGCTTGAATGACATCTATACAAACAAATATGGGGATGAATTTTGTGCTGCCTTCACTCGGGAAAACTCTTATTACCTCCTAGCTCTCTTTCTTCTATGACATGGAAGGAAATCTCTAGATCTTTAGATACTGATCAATAACTAGTAGATCCAAACAGAATCAATTTACAACATGGGTTTGGATATATATTACACTAGACCCCTGAGGTAGTTGGGCGTATCTTTTTCTCTCCCCCCAAAAAGATCCAAAGTTTCCCGCATTATAGTTTAAGTTCTTTATAAACTCTCAATAATGAAAAGTAGATGGAACTTCTCAGCCAAATCGTAAGCCCTGCTCTGGATCCCAGGTATGATTACTTCTACAATCGTTTGCACTGGCACTATTAGTATTAATGCCAGTACCATGGTATCCTCTCTCGTACTTTTCATAAGTAGCGTTCAATCGACAATTATTTTTATCGTTCTTTTGTAATTTATCATCACTATTTTCAAGGCTAATTGAGGGCGTCCTACTTTTAGCAGTAAGTTCTTTCCTAGCAAAATTAATGCCTATACTAGGATCCCATATAGCAATTACTGGTTTCTGGAGCGGCTCTTGAGCGGAAGAGGATGGAGACTTTGGTTGCTGTATTTCTTCTAATCTATCAATTTTATGCGAAGAAGAATGACTCCGAACTTGGTTTGAGTTGGCAGTAATTGCTTGATGTGTTTGGTGGCTTTCCCGAGGCTCATCTTGTACCACTGATGAAGAGGGTAAACACCCGGTCTTGAATTCTCTATTTATAAGAAGTTAATTAGGTAATTGTTTTAGCAGAATGTGATAAAATGGTTTGGAAGTAATTTAAAATAAGGTGAAAATCTGAAGTTAAGATAAAATATCTTAGCTCTCCTATAGTGTATGTTAACATTAAATAGAGTTTGTGGCAATTGAATTTGTGATACAAGTGAAAAGAAGACCAACCTTTCAAATCTTTGGCACTCTTCACTTCTTTTGGCAGTCCATTCTTTAGTTTCAACCCTAAATTTCTCTGTAATTTGTACAAGATCATTATAAAACTTTGTCCCCGTTTCTAAATAGCCAACAATCTCTTTGTATTGAAAATAAGCATTCTCTAATTCTTGTAAAATTTTCTCTCTCTTTCTTTCATTAGCGCCATCGTCAATTCTAACTTTGACAAATTCATTGTTGCATATTTCCAGTTGTTTCAGTTGCCTACTCTGTTCCTTCTCCTCAGCCTGAAGGAGCTGTATATAGGAATCATATTTTGAGAGTTTTTCCTCCAAAAAATCCTCAAAATGAGCCGCCGTAATTCTCCGGGCAGGGTACAAGCCCTCAAGACGGGTGGCTTCGATAAGAATAGATGAGCTAATATCGTCTTTCTTAACTTTTTCTTTAAGTGACCCAATAAGTTTGCGCCTGCTTGACTCCAATATATTTAAATCATTAAGGCAAGTTCGTAGTTTTGAAGCTTGATCTTTAAGTTTGGGTGACATTGCCACACGGCGTGCACTAGGCACAAAATTGCATATCTCATTATGACTACTTGAAAGGATTTGAAGAAGACCACTACATGCCTTAAATTTCTCATAAATTAAACGATCACTGTCAGCTGCAGACTTCAAATATCCATCGATTTTGTCCAACTCTTCATATAATTTTGGTGCCGCTTTCTCTGAATCGGGGCGGGTCCAGCGATCAGTGCCATGCCTTACTTTATGTCGTTCATTTTCTGTACGTTCGGAAATTAAGTATGAGCTCGCTTCGGCGTAGTTAGAAGCAGCTGAATGTGCAAGACTCATGATGTCATCCAAAGATCTTTGGAGACGTTCGACAGCTTTAATTTGGCGAATTTCTGTTGCATGAGATATGAGGGATGGGGTGAGACCAAGTGGTTTCTCAAGAGCTTGAAGAGAGCCAGGTAATGATAGGAAAGAGAGGGTGGTATGTATTTTTGAAGTAAGGGCTTCAAGGGGATTTACAATAGAATTATTTACAATACGATCCAGGCGTTGTTCAAAAATGCTCGCAGCAACATGAACAGCAAAAGGAACAAGTTTTTCAAAAAGGGGGCGACCAAATTCTCTTTTTTCACCAAGAAAAGAGAGAGGCTCCGAAACTTCCAGAGGAACTTTAGGGACTGCCATAACAACTCTTTCAATCGGTTTTAGCTCTGTTTTTGGCGGTACAAGACCTATCGATTAGTATTAATCATTGAAGATTTTATATAGTGCTTACAAAGATATATCATGTCATTATCTTTTTCGGCCCTTTTCAAATCTTCTGTAGCCTTGACTTTTAAACCGTTCAAATCCTCGAGGACTAGTTTATTAAGATACTTAGCTTCTCTCAATCCTTCTTTAGTATAGGTAATGCTATCTCGTAGTCTGGCAACTTCTTCACCATATCTTTTTTTATCTAAACAGTCACAAGCTTGCCGATACTGAGCTGCTGCTGCAAAGTGGTAATGTTTAGCCAGAGAAAAGTGAATCCATTCTGAGCTGATAGCTTGACTTTTGACACCTAAATCTCCCGCAATACCATATAGATCCGAAGTTTTTATGGCTAGTTTTGCAATTGAAGAGTCTCTGTATCCATCCATCACTGCTTTTCGCCAGAAACATTCCTGTGCTTGAGCTAAAAGGAGAGTTTTAAGGTATTCAAGGGTTGTATCATCTAAGTCTTCAGGTGGGTCTATTTGCATCTCTGGGATAATGTATTCTTGCATATAACCAATCACACCTGCTGAAAGACAGAAATAGTTGCATATTGATTTTAGACCTTCAGTTGTATTCCGATTAGACGATACAGCGAGTTGCGAGTATAAAGCCGCAAGGTTGTAAAGAACACTGGCTTGTTCAAATTTAAGATTATCGAGCGCGATAGGTTTTTCTTTATTGTAACCAAGAGCAGGATACCATATAAATTCGACACCGAGCTAAGTACATTAGAAAAAGAGCTTTCGAGAGAGGCATGGAGACTAAACCAGGTCGTTGCAGATCGGAGATTTCACTATAACTCACATCATTCGGAAACTTTCCCGCAATCCAATCTAGCTGACAGGCGTAAGCCATGATCTTTTTTAGGCCATTTAAATGTGGTTCTACGACATGTGTAGCTTGCTCTCGTAGGACATTAATTAATTCAAAATCTCCTTTGAACATATCAGGATGTTGATTGTATTTCATCGAAATATATTGTCTAATTGCCATAGATAGATCTTGGCTTTGAGCTTTCCGGAAGGGCAGGGAAATAATAATGCTGGAGAAAACAAATTAACATGAAATCTTTGCCTTTGATTCGAAAGAGATACCTCATCATTGCAATTACGACTACGTAAGATCAGCGGCATGAAATCTAGTAGCAACACGATGCTAATAAGTGCTTCTTTTGAAGCCGTTTTCAATTTGTACCATTATATGATTCAGCCTTGTGATCTTTAACTTCAGAGGTAAATAAGCGACGTCGGCCATTCTAAAATCTAGAAATAATCTTCCGGGTAGGGTAGAGCTTTCTCCTACAAGATAATCATATGAAAATAATTTCATTCAGATATTATAAATTATTGAATAACCAGGTGAAATTCGTCGATTTCGAGTATAAATTCTACACAAATCGATGTCTATTTATCTGCCCCACCAACCCCGCCTCCAACTCCACCGGTTTTTGGAGGGAACCGATCTATAACTTCCAATTTTCCGAGTCCGATACTCTGGCACCAGTCAAGATAATCTGACACCAAATTCGCTTAATTATCCTGTTTAGAATTATCCCTCGCTGTTGCTGTAGGGATGGAAAACCTTTTCGATAGAACAAGTGTAAATAGCATTACCAAGCATTTACATGTATAGTCCTAAACCAAATTTGTATTACTATCTTAATTTTACTGCTATTCAATAACCTCAATTATTCTATTGCGTTGATATGTTCTTTGGTTCTAATTAATAATTTCTTTTGCTATGGAGCCATCTTCTGACTTTGAAAAATACCTTCTTACTCTATTCAACAAAGATCTCATTCCATATCCCCAAGATTCTCCATTATTTCCTCCAATAGGGCTACAGAATAAGATCTTGGGTCCTCAAATGTTCGAAAAGAACATCATCCAATGCAAAAATTGAAAGATAACGTAGATCACTACTTGGCCGGCCACTCTTTCAAACTATAAAATTTCTAAAACCCACAACTCCACGAAAAGTAAGCAAAATTCATTAAACTAAGATGCAGTCCGTAAATAAAGATATGTCTGTATTGGTCAAGTAGTGATTTGCGTTATAGAAGATTTGAAGTATGATAACGATTAGAAGTACATTGATGCTGAATCTGAAGCAATTTTCAAGATTTTTTGCGAGCAGTTGGGCTTCAGAATACGTCAAAGACAAACTAATTATGATTTTGTCGATTGCTTAAAGGAAGTTCTGAATTGAATGCACCTTTGATGGTGAAATTATGACCGGTTGCAAAGAGAAACGTACTTCTTACATACGTCGCAGCGGATGCCCATTTAGAGCTTATCTTTCTCGAGTAAAAAAGTAAGGACAAATAGCGTTCTGGTTTGTCTCCAAGAGAAATAAGAATACGAAGGAGAATACCATCCTTGATATACACAACCATTATTTAAACATCAATTCTGCTTCGCGAGAGTCTTCCACATGTAAACGTGAGCAACAGAAGACACCCACGTACATCGAAGATCACGCTGTAAATCAAAATCTGAGTTATGAAAAGATTGCGACGAAGATTCGACTTAAGGACAATGTACATATCATATCATATCATATGATGTTAGAAATGAGTGGAATACAGTAAATAAATTAGGTACGATGTTTTGAGAGCTACTCACCTATTTTTGGATGAAATTAGAAGCAGAGAGCCATCAGAAGGACTATTTCTAGAAATAGGACGAGAAGATGAAAATAATCCATTCAGCCCATTAAAATGTATCTTCTAGTCCTCTTCATGGATGATAAATATGCTTAAAAACTACCCTGAAGTTTTATCATTCGATACAACCTATAAAGTTAATCGATTCAACTTCCCTCTCCTACAGTGTGTCGGTGTATCTCCTTACAATACCAACTTTTGTTCTTTCTTCTGTCTTCTCCCTGACGAAATAGAGGCCATTTTCCATGGGCTTTGGCTCAAGTCAAAAAACTTCGACACATGCATACAATTAAAGAACCTTCAGTGATCTTGATGGACCTTGATAAAAGCTTTGTGAAGGCTGGTAGTGCTCAGTTTGAAGACACAGTGAAGCATCAGCCTTGCAGGTGGCACGTGATGAAAAATGTTGTTCATCATACCAAAAAAAGTGGATCGACAGTCTTGAAGGGACATATATTAGCAGTACTGGAGGAGAAAGAGGCAGTAGTACCAAAAAACATAAAGAAGTTTTTGAGTCTTAAAACTCTAATATTAGATAACGTGATCGAACTATCACATAAATATCATACTTACATTTAATCAGCAAAGGTTACTATAGGAGTTCTCAAATACTTAGGTAGATTAATCCGAGGCCATCTAGAACATTTACGAGCACCTTTTAGTGTTGAACAGGCTCAACATGTGGAAATTTTCCAGTTTTTTGATTCTGTTGATGGATTTCTGGCTAATTGGAGGGCCTTTGTTTACTCGGAATTGAAAGATACAGCCGATAGCATACTAAGGACTCTGGAAGTACAATACAAGTACCAGAAAGAACCTCTAGAATATACTTGACGCACTTATCTTCCATACCGGGAGCATTTTTGTCAGTGTTCAATAAAAGAATATAGAAATTATGTAATTGCGGTTACTTCTAGAGTTGAGTCACACTGCACAGATCTTTATAAATTGGTATTGGGAACAGGCGAGCCACTCTAGTAAATCTTTTAAACATAATTGAAGATACGATGGCTCGCCAAGTCAACAATTACGACGAGAAGAAGAAAAGTCCCTCGCTTTTATAACCGGGGATGCAAAGAGATGCCCAATGACACGTTTACTTCTCAATCAAAATAGTCTCATAGCTACCAAGCACATTGTTGAAAAATTAAAGCTGACTATTAAGCAGTATGAATTTCATAGAGATAGACCAAGCTGAAAGTCTTGTACAAGATGCATTACCGCACAATTTGGGCTCCCATGTAAGCATTTGTTACTAAATTATCTGCAGAATGGGATTCTTCTTCTTTCTACCAATTGTCATAGTCATTGGCATATTGATCCGACGAAAAGACAGTGTCAAGAAGAGATTTGTAGACGTATTGAGCTGGATCCTTAACTCGGCCTTCCAAAAAAGGAAGTAATAGTAAGCCAATACCCTTGGAAAACAGTACACTGAGTTAAGCCGAGACAACGAGTAGCAGGCGGACAAGGTCTCACGATGAGGATAGCAACATCACAATGGAGTTATTATCAAAAAAGCGGAATAACAAAGTATAGAGAAGTAACTTTCATAACTTCTAGGGTTGTCAGTAAGTTTTTCATATTTCCTATTTCCCATAAAATTCCAAATCTCTAACACACGACAAAGCTTCCCAATAGTCGAACACAGTCTCCTACAAGTGCAGCAGGGTCCATCGATGATAAAAATACCACATATTTTCAATTATATAAACATTTGAATCTTCGGCTCCTGAAACTAAATTTCAAAATCTTTCGAACTCTGATAGCACACTCACACAAATTCATACTCTAATATTCAACGTGAACGCATTGGTTCCATGCCCTTGAGATAAATCCATTAACACACCAGATAAATTGGCTTTTCATGACCTGTCTTCCCACTTCTTTTGAACTTCTAGTGGATAATTACGAATTCCTAATATTAGATTGTACTTACAAGACGAATCGCTACAAGATGCCATTGTTGGATATCGTGGGACAAACTTGTCTAGGAACAAAATTTACGGTTGGTATTTGTTTTCTCTCGGGTAAAACCTAGGAGGACTATGAGTGGACCTTAACTCAAGGTTTAAAGAAGCTGTACCAAACAGTTCGCATTGGTAGCCCAGACTTTTGGGTAACAGATCGTGACTTAGCATTAATTAAAACAATTAAACGTTTTCATCCTCAAGCTAGTGTTTTCTCTGTACCTGGTATATCAACACGAATACCAAGGCTTTTGCCTCTAAGATTTTACCCCGAATAGAGTTAGTTGATAATCTTCTGGAGGATTGGAAATGTGTTATCTATAGTGGAGCTATAGATCATTATATTGAAAACTGAAATATATTTGATAATAAATATTCTGGGTAATGATCTTTTTGAACCCCCAAAAATTCATATGCTAACTAAAATTGTAGACTACAATCTGTAGAAATCTCTGATCAGGAATCTCAAACTGTAGAAGAGATCAATACTGTAGCTTTGAATGACCTAAATCTAGCAACAAACTAGAAAAAAAATTAGTATACCTACATAAGACCTGGCTCCAGCCTTGGAGTCGTAATTTTGTCAAATGTAATACCAATAGAGTACTCCATATTGAGATCACGACGACCCAACGGGCTGAGAGCGCTCATAGGGCTTTAAAGCGCAACTGGGCTTCTCGAAATACAATCTTTTCACGGTGGTAAACTCCAATGAATTTCTCTTAAAAAATAAGTTGATTTAATGGCAGTAGAAGCTTGCTATAGCTAAGAATGTTGTAGCTCATGAGCATCGGATAGCCATATTCTGCAAACTTATAACTCATGTGCCTACATATGGCCTCTGGAAAGTCTTCATGCATTAAAAATTGGTAGTAGATAGTGAGAGTCCCGGAGCCCATCCGTTGAAAGTATGTACTGGAGTCTTTTCTAGGACTACGGGTCTTCCTTACAGTCACCGAATTGACGAGCTTAAACGGAGTGGCCACATGTTAGAGCCTCAAGACTTTCATTCTCATTGGTGGTATTCAAAGCCAGATTCAAGCTCTAGCTCTATTCGAGAGAATGACGACATTCATAATGATAACAATGTGAATTCTGAGACACACAAGACTAAGATTACTGAAGCCGGAGATATTAGAACTCAAGATGAATTAAACGAGGATATATTAAGTGTGGATGAATCTGCAATGATAAAAGGGAAGGGTCGACCAAAAAGGTCACTCAGTAAAAATGAGGCAGTTAACATTTGAAAATAGTACACATCGTGAGCCCTCTTCATTTGAGATTGCTCAAGAAAATCAATGGAATAGGATGTCTTCATTAGAAAACAATTCAACGAACGGTCTAGATATCCACACAATACGACAAAAAAATCGTGGAGGACGAAGAGGAGTTCGTGGGAAAAATGTCTGCTTCTCAGTGGCAGGAGTACCAGATCATATGGTGCCATCCTTCGGCTCTAAAAGTATTGATTGAGCCAAGTTAGGGCACATGAGATTAGATATGTTAGATTTATAGAATACATCATAAAATAAAGAGATAATCCTAGGTTTATAAAATTTGTATTTGATTTGAGTTGATATTATAGGCAGGCTCAGAGTTGAACTTTGAGCCTTCCTAATTTACTTAGTTGGCAGCTAATTTATGTATATCATTTACGCCTGTTAATTATGATATTTAGTACGTTTTACAAAAATACTATGTGCGTATTAATTTATCAGCCAATCAGCAAAATACCTTCCAAATGCGACCAAATCCGGGTGTCAGAATAAGAAAGCTGGGTGTCAGCAAATGAGGTCTCTCATTAAAATGATTACAAAGTCTTACATCGGATCTTATCCAAGTTACTCGCCCTGGTCTTTATGTGGAGTAATTTTTAGCGGCCGCCTTTTAGCGTTTCATAGGTACTGTACATATATGGAACTCTGATTCTTAGCCATACCAAATGTAAGGATTCAGATACCTGAGATGGTCTCACTATATGGTCTCGCGAAGCCAACTTATCTGAATCACGCTCTTCCACTTTTACTTTCTCGTACCTCTCTTAACTTGTCAAAATTTATCGGGAATGTATCCTTCTCTACGTCAATCACACGGTCTGATAGAAATGCCCCCCCCGCGAGAGGAACCAACACGCTAAGAATAGCCAAAAAAAATGTTGTACGAGATAAAGGAAGACCACCGGCAGTGGGCGAGAGAAAAAATTATCGAAAGAGAATTGTTTTAAGTAATTCGAATGCACTGAGTGTAAATCTTCCGGCTCTTGACTTAAAGATGATTCAAGAACTAGTCGGAAAGCCCATTATTAAGGAAAAAACCCTAAAAGAGTCGAAATCGCCGAAATTAAATAATAAAAAGAAAAGTAAAGAGGAAGATCAAGTCATAGATTATGATAGTAATCAATCAAAGCTGAGGGTATCTGAGAGGAATTTGGTGGCCAGTGTCGTGGGTTTATCAGACGAAACAATTGATAGCCTAAGGGCTTCAAAAGCTTTTAAAATCACGCAAAGCTGGGAGTTATTTAGACAGCCTGGGATACTGATAAGAGAACAAAGTAAGATCATGAATCATCGACTATTACAAGCCCAAGAGCAGAAAACCACAGTAAGGATGGTGATAGATGGTGCCAAAGGGTCTGGAAAGAGTATGATGTTGCTATATTCAATGGCGACAGCCTTTGTGCATAACTGGGTAGTAATTCATTTACCTGAAGGTATGCCTTTCAAACCTTATTTTGCATGATTGCTGACTTAGAGAAGCCCAAGATATTACAAATGCAGTAACAGAGTACGCTCCTATTCCAGGCTCAAATCTTTTTTCTCAAAACACACTTGCCGCTGAGCTCCTTGATATAATCGCTAGGGCAAACTCCAAAGTCTTGAGAAGTTTAACCATTAAACAAGCTCATCCTGCTATTGCTGCCTCTCTAGAGCCCAACTGCTCCATTTATCGTCTTTGTGAACTTGGAGCTCGAGAGCCTGAATTTGCTTGGCCTTTCTTTCTCAGTTTCTGGTCTGAGATAACAAGGGAGGGAAATCCACCTATCATGATGTGTCTCGACGGACTAAGTCAAATTTTACAAAATAGCTTATACCTGAAGCCAGATTTATCTTATGTTCACTCACAGGACTTAGCTATAGTAAAACATTTCACTGATTATCTCTCTGGAGCTAAAACGCTGCCTAACGGGGGTGCCTTTCTTGCTGCGACCAATAGAAGTCACGCTCCAGTTTCCCCATCTTTAGAGCTTGCAATTAAGCGATTTGAAGACAAAGAGCAAAATAGACAGATATCACAGCACGACCCATACGAAAAAAATTACGACCATCGCTCAGATAAGATATTAGCTGATGTAGAAATATTTAAGTTGGGGGGTCTAACAAAAAATGAAACTAGAGGCTTTTTAGAATACTGGGCTAAGAGTGGTATTCTGAGATCAAGAGTTGACGAAAAAACGGTGGCGGAGAAATGGGTACTTGCTGGCCACGGCATTGCTGGTGAGATTCAACGGGGTCTATTAGTAAGGCCTTATGCCTCGCAGTCAATACAATATAGACTAAGTGCCAGTGGGGCATAAAGTTCAAGTAAGAGCATGCCTGAGCGTTTCATCACATTATGAACCACCTGATTTAACTGATATTGCCTGCAACAATACAGGTAATTTTGACAAATTTCGTGGATTTTTCGAGAATCGACAAAAGATGCTATAATAAGATAAATTCTTTTACAAAAGAGTATGATTTTAGAGAATGGTGTGAACTCTGTGAACCGAATGTCTACTGTTACGACACAATAGATGTTAATTTATATGTGTAAAGTTGAAGCCACGTGGGAATTTAGTTACACGTGTATATTTTGCTTCCATGTCGTCCCTGTTATTATAATGGAGAAGACTGTGTGGACCTGTGTGAGCTTGTGGAAATCGAGTGTCACCATTTCGACACTAGACTCCATGTCGAAATGCAGCGTCAAATTATTACCTCGTTTAACGAGAGTCAGTTGTTAGCTATCATAACTTAAATCTTAACTTTTGACCTTTCCTATTGTAAATTCGAATTCCAGCCGCTGACTTATGCTCTGGTATTCCTTTCCTCACATTGTCTCTTGGGCACTCTAGATATCGGTAAGTAAAGAATCCAATCATTCCCCTTACTCTCCGGTTGTGTGGCTCAATCAAGCTCACCCACTCTCTACGAGTCCGGTACTCTGGCACCAGCCACCGATAACCTGGGACCGAACTCACCTGATCTTCCTGTTTAGAACAAATGTTGTATTATGGAATTGATCCTCACTGTCACTGTGGAGATAAATGAACTCAGATAAAATACTAGTGTAACTACAAAACACAATATCTTCACTAACTTTTTCTAACTTAAACAAGCTAATTTGAATTCTATCCTTAAATTCCACTGTCAATCATTACTCTGAAAATCTCATTGCGCCCATATCTCTCTTTAATCTTGCTATTTATGTCTTTTCTTATAGACCTAGCTTTCGACCATGAGAATACACCTATTGCCTTTGCCCAACTTATATTCAATTCTGCATCACCAGATTCCTCTATCATCTTCTCTAAGAGATCAACTAGAAATGATTCAATTTCCCAAACTATCCAAAATAAATGTCATCTTGGGCAAATTTTGAAAGAATTTGAAGATTTGAAGAAAAGCAACAATTAGAAGAATATTGATGCTGGATGTGAACTGATCCCAGAGATTTGTTACGAATAGCTTGCCTTAAATTTCATTAAAGAATACTCAATTTTGTCTTTTTATGGCCTAAAATTATAAATATAAGTCTCTATTGAAAGCGCCTCTAGTGGTGAAAACAAGACGAAGACCTCTATCAAAGGCGCTTCTTAGATACGTTGCTATCGAAATTAATTTAAATCTTATCTTACTTTATAGAAGGAGAATACATATAGTATTTGGCCCTTTATTTGCAAGGAAAGTATTTTTTTGTCGCAATCGAGAGTTAGATACCTCGTCAAGCCTACATGAGGAGAAGAGGTACAAGTTCTCCATCTTTACATATGGGATTTGGAGATTTTCCATTACACATTAGCTCGTCAGGCAAGTCAGATTCAAAATTATTAAACAAATGTTTCAGCAATTAAGACTGGTAATTAAGTATTATAAATCTCATACAAACAGACTGGTTTAGAAGCTTTGTATTGGTTTTTTTCTGAACGATTCGAGCTCTTTTTAAAGTATTTGCTTTTTAATTATCGGTGAAAGCTGAGGCTTGCTTACTTCTTCCAATTGCCGCAGTCATTGGCATGTTGATCTGATAAAAAAAGTAATCTCGCGAAAAGATTCGAAGACTTATTGAGCAGGATCCTCACACTCAACCACAAAAACAATGGAACAGTAATAATTCAATTTCCTTTAAGAACGATGCGTTATATGAAAGAGAGACAACAAGTACTAAGCAGATGAGGTCTCTTAACGAGGATAGCAATATCATGACGAAGTACCAACAATAAAGCGAAGACTCGAGCATAGAGTTGCAGTGCCTACTGCTTTTAGTATCATAAGTGGACTTTAGTAACCCCTCGTCTCCCACAAGTAACCCTAAATCTGTAGCCTAAAACAATGCTCCGAACAGCAGAACACAGTTTCCTACCATCTCAACAGGAATTTGTCAATGATTCAAAATACTAGAAATTTCTAACCACATCAACAAGGTGGATTTCTTGTTATATATGAGTTTCGCGATCTTTCGGGTATTCTAAAGAAGGAAGTGACGTTAATGAGGTCGCTATCACGTGACAATTATAGGAATCTAATCATATTAAGGCCCCTTAGAATTTAAATTAAAATTATGTACAGTTGTATGAAACTGAAAGATTATAGTAATTAAACTTTCCACGTAATGATTATTCAGCAAAAACCACTCCAAAATCTTCAGATTAGCCACTTCTTTGGACTCACACCACTATAATTTTACCAATATTGGTTGAATCTTATTGCTAAAATTCTAGAAAATTATAGCAATCATTTTTATATTATAATGCCAAATTTATAAGGAGTAAAAAGGTTGAGAAGAGATATTTTCAGGCCTTCAAATATGATGGATGGTGTTAGTTTAATTAACACATATTTTTTAATATGCCGTCTCTACTCCATAGGTGCTCTTTTTTCGCTGGGAAAATTCTTTAGAACATTGGTCAGATACACTAATATTCCCATCAATATTAAACTATAATTATAAACAGATCGATTGTGGTATTGGAATTATGGTGTTTTTGATGTGGCTTTTATTAATTAATGCTCTCGTAGAAATCTCAGATTCTGTACACTTTCAGTTCTGTACAGTACTACAGAATCTGAATTCAACACTGAGAGGCTTTGTTTATTATAATAAAAAATGGGTTTTCAGAAAAATCTTGAATACAAAGAATTTTGAGAATAAAAAAATAAAATAGCCTCTTATTTGAGGATTAGTGGTAATGATTTATAGCCATTTCTAAACACTTGCAAATTCCAAATAAAATTATCCTCACATGATTGTGCGACTGCGCGAATGAGTATCAAATGACTACAGTAGTGCTCAGACCGAAAGGTTAAGCGAGTTTGATGCCCGATTATCAATGACTGGTGCCAAAATTCGGATCTCCCCGAATCGCGAATCTTTCCAAACACCAAAATTCGCGCGTGAATTTCACGAGAGCGCGTTATTTACTAACAATAATAATGTTATCTTGGATAATCTTGTAGAGTTGTTGTTTAGCCTTCACTTTCCGTGTGACATTTTATTCAATAGAAAGACAGTGAATTTTCTCAACAACACAATTTTTTTTTACACAGGGGAGAATTTGAATCGAAACAATTGGAAAGAGTAAGGGAGGTGTCGCGCAATATGGCGCTCCTTCAATTTCGAGCTCCTGTTGACTATGATGAACATCAAAGTAAGTATACTAAACATGCCTTTAATCATTCTAAGAAAAATTAAAGAACTAGCCAACTAATACACAAACTTCGTTATCACGGCAGAGGCATTCGAGGAATTTCTTTCTAATTTTAAAACTACTCCGAGTCTTGGAATTGCTACAGACATACAGATCGATGACATGAATGTCGATGAAATAGACTTTAGTGATGATGAAAATGAGGATCAACAAAGATTGGGGCGAACTGCCCAAGATAATACCGATAAGAGCCCCAAGCTAAAATATATGGAACTACTGCAGAGAATATCAAATAGATTCGAGAACCAAATAACCATCGATTTAGATGACCTGGCTCAGGTACATTAAGTGAAAGTTCCTATTTGGGGGGAATCCTAGAAGTTCTGACTATGTAGGAAGTACGATCGATATTTAGAAGAAAATAGGATTTCATTGAAATTAGTTCCCTCGATCGAAAAAAATGCTAAACATTATCTTGATATAATGGCTAGAGCTGTGGATAGAGTTATGCCATTACCGACACGAGAAATAAAGTATATAACACATTCTTTTAGATGTCTTAAAGTGAAGCTAATAATGTTCTATCTAGTTACAAAGACGATGTTCTAGATGTCCTTATGGCACAACGTACTGCACGTAATAATGTTCTCATTAGAGCTGCAGCACAACAACCCGAATTCCAAGAGCAACCCGAATTATTCCCTCCTGAATTGACACGTCGATATTCTCTAANATGTTCTAGATGTCCTTATGGCACAACGTACTGCACGTAATAATGTTCTCATTAGAGCTGCAGCACAACAACCCGAATTCCAAGAGCAACCCGAATTATTCCCTCCTGAATTGACACGTCGATATTCTCTAAACTTCAAGCCCCAGACGCAAAGTGATGAACCTATTAAAGCCCTAGCTGTGCGACAAGTTAAGGGAGAACATCTTGGTAAATTGATTACCATTAGAGGAATCGCCACAAGGGTTTCTGATGTAAAGCCAACCGTGGAAGTTAATGCTTATACGTGTGATCGATGTGGATGTGAAATTTTTCAACCTATTGGAACCAAGACTTATGCGCCACTAAATGAATGTCCCTCAAAAGATTGTCAAAAAAACCAGTCGAAAGGACAACTGCATCACTCGACTCGTGCCTCAAAATTTCAACCTTTTCAGGAGGTTAAAATCCAGGAAATGGCAGAGCAAGTACCAGTTGGTCACATTCCACGGATGCTGACTGTTCTTTGCCACGGATCACTTGTCCGAAAGATAAGCCCGGGAGATGTTGTTGATATTTCCGGTATTTTTCTACCTACTCCGTATACAGGATTCAAGGCTATTAAAGCTGGACTCTTAACTGATACTTACTTGGAGGCCCAATACGTTACTCATCACAAAAAAGCTTATGAAGACTTAGCGGTAGACGAAAGAGTTTTCAAGCGGATTGATCAATATCGTGCCTCGGGACATATTTACGAATACTTAGCAATGTCCATTGCTCCGGAAATTTATGGCCATTTAGATGTCAAAAAAGCCCTTCTACTTTTACTGGTAGGAGGTGTATCTAAAGAGATGGGTGACGGAATGAAAATAAGAGGAGACATAAATATATGTCTAATGGGAGACCCTGGTGTTGCTAAATCACAGCTATTGAAGTATATTAGCAAAGTCGCACCACGAGGCGTTTATACTACTGGTCGAGGATCAAGTGGAGTTGGTCTGACAGCTGCCGTTATGAAGGATCCTGTTACTAGTGAAATGATTCTTGAAGGTGGAGCTCTTGTACTTGCAGATAATGGGATATGCTGTATTGATGAATTTGATAAGATGGATGATAACGACCGAACTGCTATCCATGAGGTTATGGAACAACAAACCATCTCCATCTCTAAAGCTGGCATATCTACCACCCTCAACGCACGTACTTCCATTCTTGCCGCTGCCAATCCCCTCTATGGGCGATACAATCCTCGTATTTCTCCGGTTGAGAATATAAACTTACCTGCAGCGTTACTGTCTAGGTTTGATGTGCTATTTCTAATACTTGATACCCCTTCCCGAGAAACAGATGCTCTTCTCGCTCGACACGTGACATATGTACATATGAATAATCGACATCCTGATACTGAAGGTGTAGTTTTTAGTCCGGGCGAAGTCCGCCAGTATATTGCAAAAGCTCGCAATTTCCGTCCTACCGTGGCGACATCTGTTTCAGAGTATATGGTTAAAGCGTACGTAAAGATGCGAGAGCAGCAATCTCGTGATGAAAAAAACAAAAAGCAATTTTCCCACATCTCACCACGAACTCTCCTCGGCATACTTCGCCTTGCCCAAGCTCTTGCTCGTCTTAGATTTTCTAACGAGGTTTTGCAAGATGATGTTGATGAATCTTTACGCATCATCGAAGCTTCTAAAGAGAGTTTATATCAAGATCAAGGTGGATATGGCGGGCGAGATACATCACCAACCTCTCGTATTTATAATTTGGTCCGTATGCTCGCTGAGAGTGGTCAATGTCGACCTGATGATTTAGATGAAGAAGATGAATATGGAGGGGAAATGGAATTAAGTATGCGCAAACTACAAGAGAGAGTAATCGCTAAAGGATTCACTTTGGATCAATGGCAGTCTGCTGTTCTGGAGTATACTGAACTAGATGTATGTTTAATTTTTTTTCCCTCCCCCAAATATCATTACAGTGAACTAATTATGATTTTCAGATTTGGCAAACCACTATGAATGGTACTCGACTTGTTTTCATCATAGCTGATAACGATGATGGTATAAATGATACCAACTTGTTTCGAGAGACTTCAATCTAGCACTCTAATGAAAAAAAAAAAAGATATTTGAGCATGAAAATAAACCTTATTTAACTTTAAAAAATAAAATATTTATTTTATAATACATCATATCACAGATTTTCTTATGTTTGAATTGAGGCGTGGGAGGTTCTCTTTCATTTTCAAGGCGTTGTTTGGATCTGTCGTAAAATTGGTATTTTTTCTTTAGTAAGGGAAAAATAAAGATTTTTAAGCACAAATTAAAATAACTGGGCGTTTTTTATTCAAAAATCTTTCATTAGGCTTGAAATGCTTTAAATTAAAGTGTATAAGTGAAATTGGGCCGAATACCTCTAATATCTTCAATAGAATTCAAACCACTCATTTGGTTATCTCTCTCTCTACTCATCCTTAAATTATTCTCTCTGTTTAGGAGAAATCTCATAAGAATAGTGCCGCCGAGAAGAAAAACCGTCATGTAGGCAATCACAACCGCATGACCTACAGTATACTTAGGTGCTCTGTAATAGATATTTGAACTTACAATACCATTGAGGTTCCCCCAGCCGACTACAAAACCCAAGACAATGCCTCGCTTGTAGACACCTTCAATATTGTTTGAGATCCACGTGATAGTATTAGGCAAGCAAGGGTATATGCCAAGAGCGCCGAGAAATGTACCTGCATATTTAACGCTAGGGCGCTGAGAAATTAGAAGCATAGTAAAGCCAATGATACCTATAATAGATGTAAGAATATTAAAAATACCGCGCTGGCGCTTTCGGTCAGCTATCCAGCCAACAAAAATGGTTAGAACAGCAGCGAATACATATGGTGGTACCGAAAGTAGTTGAGCACTAGTAAGGGTATAGCCGAGCTCCCTTATAATGGAAGGTAGAAAGATTGAGAAGGCATATAAGGGCATATCTGCACCGGCGAAAATTGCCATTCCCAGCCACATCTTGTAGTCCTTAAGAGCCATTAAGAAATATTTCTTATCAAATTTTTCATGATCAACGGAGCCTTGCTTTTCAGCTTGAAGGCGATAGATCACACGAGCGCGGTCTTCGGGAGTGAGGAAAGTTGCTTTATCTGGAAAGTCATGTACAAGCCAGAAGGAAACAATGCCTAGAATTACGGTTAAGGAACCCTCTAGTATGAACAGCCACGCCCACCCTGTTAGATTTCCAAGGCCATCCATTTTGGCAATCGCAGCAGCAAGGAGACCACCAAATGAGCCAGAGATAGCGGCAGCAGAGAAAAATACCGCAGCACGAATGCCCAACTCAGAGCGCTTGTACCAGCAGGATAGGTAGTAGTTGATTCCTGGATATAGACCTGCTTCTGCTAGACCTAAAAACCACTTGGAACGTATAAGCGTTGGATTGATAATAGAAAGTGAGCCACAGACAATTTGAAATGACGAGTAAATAAATCAATGGGTGCATACCCTCGCTGCCATCAGGCCAGACCAGTTAGAGACGAATCCCATGAATGTCATACAGAGACCCCAGGCAATCCTGTTGGTTTCAGATCAGATGATTTGGCCTACATCATAAAAAAAGCAAAGATAAGCCAATGACAACCTACATGGTGATAGAGATAAATCGAGTGGGGTTTATACGCTTGAGAAGAACATTTGTGAACGGCTCTGCGGTCGCATAGGATACAAAGAAGATGGTCAATGTTGTATTGAACTGAGAGGTCGACAATCGCAGGGAATTTTCAAGGCCATCGACTTTAGCATTTCCTATGTTTGTGCGGTCGAGAAAAGCCAAAAGATAAATGACGCATAACTGTTTTACTCATTCTTTAATTCGTGTGTTTCATTTCTATGTTAACGTCATACCTAGATTTTTTTTAAAATAGTAAAATAAGATATATGCATATAATAATTAAATGGGAAAAGTAAGAAATAGACGTACCCAAGGAATCAGTGTACAGTCTAGCTTCCACAAAAGCTTCTTATCCTGCTTGAATAATTAGCTGAGGTTCCTAGCTGTGAAGGAGGAGAGAAACATAAAATCACAGCTTTTTCATCCTCAGTTAAATTCTTATCAGGATCGGGAAAAGAATTGTCACTTTCGCTGTCCTCCTTACAATCTTGTTGGCGCGTCATATTGAAAGCTAATGAGAGAACGACGCGTTTGGATGTATACTTCTATGTGGAGAGACTTGTATAAGATCCAAACATGAGCTAAGACTAGTGCGCTACGTAACTAACTGTTCGCCTAGTTAATTCGAAATCGAAGGAATATATATTTTTTTCCAATTTAATTTTCTCAAATCTCGATTCATTACGTTAACTTATAACACAGAGAACGACGAATACTTAACGGTGAAACTTTTGAGAGTGAGGGAAAAAATCGTCTCCAGATGTAATCCGCATATTGCAACAAGGCTTAAGGCACCGTACCAAAACATTTTCGTGATCTGCAACTAACTCGCCCCTCATTAATTAAATCTCCTAATCCTAGTCATGCACATAGATTACCGAGCAGGAAACCAATCGAATGGGATATGAGAGATAGATGGACCCATAATAATCATCACCACTGATTTGTATCCTCTCACTCCCAGCCGTTATAGTAGCAATTGAGTCCGCTTTTTACCCATTTATAATATGGCCTTCACAGGCTCCCCCTGCTTGTTGACCCTCTATGTACAAGGCAAGCCAATTGAGTAGTCAGACTTGGCTGAAAAGTCCTAATTATTTCTAATGCCTGTTCTGAATTCTGGACTTTTGGGCGACGCGCCACACCAGCGCGGTGAAGCGGATACCATACCGTGCTGCAGGGACAATAAATAAATGAACGTGAGCCACTCAAGAACTTGATTAAAGCTCGCTTAATGAGTTTTCAAGGATCTAGCCCGACCTTTAAAATACCATATGATCACGGGATAAATTGTAGGTAGGTCTAAGTGGAGGCATTTCTCGCTTCAAGGATCATAGCCTGCTAGTGCAGAGCTAGTAAACTCTAATTATATTCTAAGCCTGGATCATTAGGCGAAAATATACACAATTAATTCTCTGTTCAATTTCTTAACTATCGTTGGCTTATTCTCAACGTCGCAAATTTACCTGGTAATAACTAGGAAATTTCTAATCAATTAAAATTATCTTTGCGTCAAGTTGGCTACGCATTGCACCGCGGCAACGTCACATCCAAGAAAAGAAAACGTCGTCCGCCAGTCCTATCTTCCGAAGACGTTGATGAAGTTATCTTCAATAAATCGAAGAATGACATATCTCGAACTCGCCGCTGGTCTCTTAAGACATTAAGTGTCAGTAAAAGAGTTATTCAGAGTGAACTTCGGAAAAGAGATTATCAGCGCCACCCTGCACACAAGACACCTCCGATATCCTAACTGACAAAGAGGATTCGACACAAATGGGCTGAAGCCTACGTTCACTGAACTGTGAAGGACTGGATGTCCATACTTTGGGCCTACGAAAATTGAGTGAAGAATCGTGAGCATTCAAGAGATTAGATCACTAGAGGCGAATATTTTGCTCTATGACATGTATTTTATCCTTGGATTTAAATTTTACCTTAGACAGGTGAAGAATGCGATATCAACTGTGTAGTTGAAAAGATGAGAATTAGTATCAGCTGGATGTTCTGGGGTTGTTTTGCAGGTCTGGAAAAAGGTCCCTACCTATCTTGGGAGAAAGAACGAGGCTCTATTGATTCTGAAAAATACTGTCAGAGAGTAGTACCTCTTATTGATTGGAGGGTCTCTATGAGGCTCTAGCTCTCCATGATGCAGGACAACGCTCCTCCTCACGCAGGAGGCGGGACGATGGAAGAGATGGGGAGAGAGTCAATACTCCAATTCCTTGGCCTCCTAACTTCCCAGACTTTAAACCGAGAGAGGCTGTTTGGGATAGCATGGAAGGTTACATTCAGCTCATCTATCCAGGTCTAGGAAGCGGAAAACGATGATCTCGAGATACACTTCGACTGGTTGTAAAGGAAGCGTAGGACTCTGTGTGCTCTAAATACTTTGTCAAACTTATTGAGACTATGCTGTCTGGATGTAAGGCGGTTATAGATGCTGAAGAGGGCCCGACAAAGTACTGAGGACTGAGGTTTTAATCTGCATCTTCGACGAACCAATCAAGAATTTGCGATGGTGATTTAGGGATTTGCAGAGTGACCCGTTCAAATGACATCATAGCGCCTCAATCAAACTCCGGACTCTCCTGTAAATTCCCCCCAATATAAGGAAGTACAACCAAAAAGTATCAAAGCAGTGGTTTTATTTTCAACAAATGCTTTGTTAAACAAATCAATGAAACATGTACAAATATTAATTGTTCACGCTTGGTTCCCTTTGCCTTTTCGCTTCAATTAATATGAATTTCTATAAAATTAAACTTACATGTATAAGGGAGGGAGGTGGTCGACGACTCAATACTTGTGAGTGATATCCCCTACGAACTTTCGGCTTTCGTTGAGACACTGGAAACCTCGGACTGATTTAGAAATCTATATCAATTCTGAGCTGAGTTTCTTTTCCCACTTCTTGAAACAACGCTCCCAAAAAACTTTTCGATGATATTGGTATTGACCATAACGTTGTGTAAGAGGAGGAGAAATGAGATACAGAAAAATCCAACTGTAGTTAAAGAAATCTTTGTCATTAATCGACATGTGCAACCCATTGGAGGGTGAATAACAAGCCCACAAGAGCAAAGCCCAAGACACTTTAGTTCTTTCGATCAACAAAATCTCACCCACTACAAAATTCATCTCTACAGTTTAATTCCGAGACTTACTAGCCAGGAGGGTTATTTTTTTTCGATGGGTTACTCGATTATCTCAGACCCATAACAATATCAATTAGGTAGGCTATGCTACTCTTACGGTTTATAGCAAAAGCAGATATATCGGAAAGTTAGATAGTTTAGTGCTTCAGACAATGAAGTCAAGAAAGGTCAGTAAAATAGAATTGGTTCCACATTTGGTCATTGCTCCGAAGTATTTTAACCTCGGTTTAGCTTTTGACTATCAAACGTGAATATTAGTGGTTTGAATTTCTAGATGAATTCGTGTTTGTTCTAAGCTGGGACATTGAGAAAATAAATTGCCCGCAAATTCCTTATTCTACCATTTTTGTGTCTGTGTGTCACTTCTTGAGGGACAGCAAGAGTGTTGCTTTATGGGAAAGCCTACAGAGACTCCTCTCCATTGCCACTTTGATTGCCAATTTATGAGCTTCCTAAGTCCTTCCTCCTTGGGCCGGAATTTTTATTCTGCATCAGTCTTTTGTTCTGCGTCATGTCTAACAACCTACTCCTCCCACCTTGCACTCATTTTCTGTAAATATTTGTACAAAGACTTACATAAACACGCAACTATTTCTTATTTATTAGTATGCGTTATAATGGCTGGTTTATGAAAGACATTATACAATTATCTGCAGGGAAATAGAGCAAGGTGACAAAAGTAGGTTGTTAGACGTGATGCAGAACAAAAGACTGAATCAGAGTAATAAGTCCAGTCCATGAGGGAACGAGTTGTAAGGTCATGTATGAATCGGCAATTAAATCGATATCTTGACTAACTAATCGGCTGAATTGGTATGTTTCATACAAGGTAGAAACTTACCTTTGCCTGTTCGGGCTAGTGCAACATTTAAAGGGGTGTTCATTTGCGATTCCCCACCCGTAGCGACTGCGAAGACTGGGGAGTCCCACGGGAATTTCTTTTCTCCCTTTTTTTTTCCCCCCGAATCTAAGATTTCCTTACTAGCAGGCACCCACCCAGTATATATGTACATATAGATATATTTAGGGACCGACTGCCTGTTTAATCCTTGTAAATTATGCTCAAATTAGGACATATTTGCATAAAAATCATATATTTATTATTTATATTATTGGTATGGATATACCCTGTCTATTAACAACCCTTGTAGATTTTAGCACCAGAACTGCACAACATTGTATTATTCGGCTATGAATAAGACGGGATACTTCAAATTTACTTGTGCACAACTAAGTTTACTGGTACATACTGTTTATGGTAATCTATGTACTACCGGTAGTTAGGCACATACCCAAATTCTAAGTAAATAAACAAACAACATTTTGAGAAGCTATTTTGATCAGATTATAGACGGACTTGTTGGGAAGCTTCAATCGGTAATCATTGATTATTGAACTCTGATATGATACACTGATATCTCTTCGTCCATCACGAGATCACTGACTTTCTGATCTTTACGTCCCACTAATCAACCTCATAAACTTGCACACTAACTTGAATAGACAATTTATTATTTTTTAACAGATTAGAATCAATCATGTAATCGGCATCATAGCTTTTCAATCAGTCCGGCACGTTCAGTAAAAGACAAAAGAAGCGGGATATGAAAAGGTTGGACCAAATGCGTTCACCGCGTTGCGCATAAAAATCAAGGAAGAGTTTTGTAAAACCGTTCAACCATTAAAACTGGCTGCATTTGGGAATCAATTACCAGAAGAGAGTTTGATACACTAAGAGGCAGTAATTTGTGGGTTTTATAGGTTATACTTTCCTAGTATTAATGTCACGATCCAGTGACAAATCCCACGGTCCATTCAAGTCATTGTGAACTAGACTCGTAGCAGGAGTAGATAGTTGCGACAATAACACCTGTTGAGGTATTCCCTCAAACTATCCTTTAGACACTGCGGCGTGAGAATCCCGATTGCATCACTGTAAGAAACGATATTTAGAGCGCGAACCAAAGGGCTAGAGAACCCGCCCTAACTGGTCGACTCCCCATTGGAGCACTTCAGGATCTAATGGATTCTGAAAAAGCGTTCCATCGGGTTTGAAAAGGTGTATATTGAAATTTTCTTTCTTTAATCATCGCACCTAGGCCTTCAATATTGCTGGCACAGGAATTTACGCCCAACGCTGTATTTATTAAAGGTTCAGTCTACAAGACTAATATATTCAAAATGCCTTCCAATAGTACAGCTGCTGTTGGAGAGCTAAGTTTGGTACATACTCGAGGTAGCTCCAATCTGTTCGCTTCGGGAAGCTCAGCCGGGAAAGACCTATCTCCATTTAAGCTTTTTGAAACCTCTCAACGACCCAAACGAATGTGTACTAGTTTTTAGTATGAAGGATGTAATAAGAAAAGGTACATATATGCTTTCGGATCAATATTAATCTCTTTCCAGCACATTATGCTAATCAAAGTTTAAGGTTACAGTATCTTGGTGTTGATGATATAATAATGCAATGATTGAATAATAGAATGACGGGATGATTCGTTGGATATTTTCATAGTTTCCAATTTGATGACATTAATAAACGGTATAAGAATTAGTACAGGTACATTTTTACATATATTACAAGCGACTCTCGTTAGTACTAATACATAATTTTTATTTATTCATTTAAGTCCTAGGCCGAGGCCCCATGTCCCTTAGGGTGCAGGACCGATGGAGCCGGCCGGGATCACGCTAATTACATGCCCGTCTCGTTCGCATCGAATGAACCAGCCACGGAATTTGTAGCCAGTTATACAATCAAAACGAAAAAAAAAAAAAAGGAAATCAAAATAGAGGAGGGCTAAGCTACTACAAAAGGAAAAATACCATGTGAGGTTGAAAGACTGTCACTTCTCGTCCCGTTATCCAACCCGTACTGCTATCTATGGCAGCAATATTAATTTTCATGATCCTCGCTTTTAGCAGAGGATGTGACGATTGGGCGGCTTCCGAAGCAGCCTGTTACCTTCGCGAACGTTGAGAAGCTATTTGAACACTTAGGTCCAATCAGTTTGTACACTATAAGACAATGAGGCATTGATTTTTTAAAACTACGCGCGAGATGAGCGTGGTTTTGACAGCGGATG
>QVIK01000201.1:0-52914 GCA_003957845.1 Oidium heveae
ATGGTTTTTGAGCACAAAATCAGGTGCGAAAGCCTTTCACCGTAGGTTTGGGACGTACTTAGAAGGGGTTTAAAAAAAAAAAAAAAAAAAATAATAATTTATCAAAATTTCAATACTTTAACATATTACACTCACCTGAGTATATATAAGGACTATAGTAGATGATTTCTCCACTTTTAGCTAGTCTAGCATCGAACTGGTGTTATGAATACCTCAACAACCCTCGAGGTCCNATCGGTTAAGCTATGTATCTTAATAGTCGATCCTAATCTCGCCTATTAACTGCATATATTTATGCACGCATAATTATGCATACATAATTCTGCTTACAGATTTCAATTAACCCGATCATGCACCCATTGGGTCCATGCAGTTGACTATCTACCACATAATTTACAAGGGGCAAACCTTTTGGTTAAAACCCCCTTAACCTGTCGGTTTTATATCTATTAAATCTCCATTCTTCCTTCAGGAAATGCATTTACACTGTACATCCAGTGTGAGATCCATCCTAACCTTTTGCTGCTCACATCATCTTACCTTTTTTACGTAGTACCTCGACTTCTCTAACGCGTCTGGATTGTTATATTCGACCTTCGTGCAGAATCCACTTCGTGATTCTAGCCACATCTTCTGGGCTATTCATTATGGCTTTATAGGACCTTTCGTTTGCTCTTCGCAGAACCTATCCTCTCCCTTTCGCCCATTGAGGGCATGCCAATATCATATGCTTGGCATTTTGGAATGGATATTCATACTGGCATTTTGGATTTTCAAGTCCTAGTACTCTTCTCCGGTGCAAATAAGAATTAAGTCCATTTGAATGAAGATCCCGTATGTTGGTGCTGAATTCGCGATCACCTATAATAGCGCACTTTTACTTAACGCGTTATGTTCACATGCATAAAGTCGGTGAAACGGAATTAAATGAGTGGGTTATATTCACGTGATAATGAGTGCAGAGGAATACCAACAATGACCGTTATAATACTATCGCATGCATAACTCACTACAATGCAGAGATATAGAAGGGCAAATGTGTCTAAGCAGGGTATTTGTCGCTTCAGGGGCTAAAAGTGGGGACGCTTCCCTGCACTTATGATCATGCGAGTACTTCTCTTTTGTCTGTGCTATGCATTTGTTATGCATGGCATTGAGGATCCAGTTCCATAATATCCCTACTGTATTTAGACATAGATGTTTAAATAAGGGGTATGCACAAATAAGGAGTGCATAAGCGAGAGAGTTTATAACGCGGGTAGTTATGAATTTTACATAACTCATGCAGAGGGGCGAAGCGAAGAAGTTAAAACATAGTCGTAACATTTATTATCTGTTGGAATTTGTAATCAGCATTCTAGAATTAGAGTGAGTTAAATAGTAGAATAGTTCTAGTGTTCAAGGAGAGTAACGGAGTCTTTTGGTTTACTATATTGAAGTTATAGTTGAACCTGTAGACACGTAGCAATAAACACAATCTATATTTCAATCTAAAGATACTTCTAGCAATCAGTAACCTCAGCATAATGTCACGTCGCGAATTAAATTTTCCTGCATTTATATGCCTGACGCGTCTACTTTTGGACAAATTCCGAGGAGTAATTTAGAATAAAATTCATCATTCTTTAACTCATCTCGTGTTGCTTATAATTCCTTTTTTCCCTCAGTTTATAGAAAATCTAATCTCAGTTTTTGGCAATTACAGAAACCTCCAAAATTTGCGTCACTTTTGGGAGAGAGCGCTCTATCAATCGTTTTGCTACCAATAAAGACGGTATTTTAAACAAAAACGTGTATACTTCACTCGTAAAAAACTGTCTAGGCCGTCAAGTGAAATCTGTGAAGACTTGAACCGCCTCGTCCGTTCTTGGAACTATACGATATGAGATCCATACATTTAAGATGGCACTACGTTGTTACTACATAGGCATTAGCTGTGTCAAGATACTAAACTTGACATTAATTTTGTCTTTGATGTAGATCAGTTGCCGGTCACTAGTCGCCTTAGTATCACAATCAATCCCGCAAGGAATTGCCAAGATGAGGGTAAACAAAAAAGGTGATCATAGCATAGTAAGTGCTAGCTGGCGAAGATTTTTTTTTTTTTAAGAAAGATTGAAGAAATTTTTAAAAACAATATTGTTAAGAATTGAAGTGCTCCTAGACTTGAGCCAGGATGGCAGTAAACATGTTAATTCATTGAGTTTATAAGAAGATGTAAATAGAAGGGATTATTAATGATATAAAGACGGAAGCCTCAAGAAATAGATATTCTCGAAGAGTAGCCATGACATTGTGGATGGGTCAAAATCATTACCTTACTGAAAATGTTACCAAACTCCTTTATCTTCACTTTGCTTACATAAAACAAACTACCCATTTACGAGTAGCTTTACTCTTACCCAATGGTGTAGGAGCGCGGGCACATTGACGGCGCAAAATTCTTATGTCATCCCCCAAAAAGACTAGATCAGAATATTGGCCAATCATCGGTCATATTCATGCCAATCCATACATAGCTCTGCAAATCTTAACTATGCACCTACTTCGCATCTATCGAATGGTTGCGCCTAGCAACTGAATATTATTCTTTTATAGATTAGAAATAACAACAAACAGCCAAACACGGTATTCTTTATTTATTCCTTTACAGAACTACATATTATTCATGATAGCTGGTGAAATCAAATATATCTTTCTTGCTGACAATTTATCTTCGAATCTAACTCAAAAGCCCTATCTTTAAAGTTGTGTATTATTTATTATTTTACAAGCGTCGACTAGAATTCAAGTTGTAGAGTATAATGAGCATGCTTGAAAAAATCTCCCTGGTCGATGGTGATGAATTGGAAGACCAAAATGATACTTCTCATGGGGATTCAGTGCCCAGCTCTATATTAAAAAAACGGTCATTATCACTGAATGATAATGAGACATCTGATCCTTTTGAATCCGATGCATCTGACTCTAAAATCGACATATTTGAAGATGCTTAATCATCAATTCATCCAAATCCAGATAGTATGGCTCCACCACGAACAGATACGGTATACGTTAAAGAAGAGGAAGCGCTTCAAGATGTAAATCTATGGGCCTTTGAATATGGCTACTCAATACGTAAACTAAGAACTTACGGAAGCTTGAGTAAGNAATCTTCTTTGCATACTGGCCATGGTTTTCCTTTCCGCAACAGTAACATAGGCTACCGTTAATAATACAGGTATAGTTACTAATAATACTTCTATTATAGACATTAAAGTAGGGAGATATATCATAAAAAATTTTTTATTTTTTATAAAAAGATAAAATAATATAAAATAAAAATTAAATTTATTATTTATATTTTTAAATTTTTAAACTAAAAATATCCTAAATTTGAGACCCCCCCCCCTTAATTGGAAGGAGAGAAAGCAGAGAGAGGGAGAAAAAAGGGGGCTCCTTAAAAGGGAGCTCTAACCCCCCCCCCCCCCCCCCCCCAAAAATTGTGGCTCAAAGCGCACTGGTTGTAAGTTTGAGTTTTTAATAAAACAGAACAGAAGCAGGGGGCTGTTCATATTTAAGCTCCAAAGTGATGAGAAATGTGTACATAATCACCCTCTGGCTCCTAGTGTAGCAAGCTCTGGTCACTGTTAATTCAGTTCGGAAACCTATGAAGCTGTAAAAACTCAAATGATAATTGGTAAGTTATATGAGTCTTTTAAATTGTATTAAAATTCCCATCAACTTATGATAGTTTGACACTTCTCGAGCAACTTCCACGCGAAATATCCTCTCTACAACCTTCTTCAAACCGTAAATCACCCATTCATCAAACAAGACCTTTATAACTTTATCAAAAAGATCAGAAGTGATAATCTAAAAGGTCTCAACTCCACTGAGGCTTTGATATGCCATCTCGTATCTGTTGAAAGTAAAGTATATTTTCTAGGAATAGGAGAAGTAAAGTAAAAATAATATTATATAGATATCTAAAAACATGTGTGTTTAACCAGGACAAAGGAAGATTTTAATATACAAAAATATATCTCCCTGTAAGTGCCAGAGGCAACTTATGTTTGATAATAAATCTATAGGTAATACAATTAATTGTAAACGACTTACAATTTTGGTGTTGTTTTGCATCAAGAAACGAAACTGTAGCATTTTGAAACGATATGGTCTAGTTGGGAAATCTTACATAGCGAGGGCCAGAGTCTTAACGCTACTGAGCTCCTCCATTTCCAACAGTATCAAGCCAAATACCGCACCATAAGATATTGGACAGTAATACTCGGAGTCTTCGTCAATTGAAAATAATACCCAACCTTGGGTATAGTCTAATGAATCAAGATGTACTGGTTATCGTCGATACTTTCAATACCAATTGTTTTGGTCTTTACCTTAAACATGTAGTAGGTATTAGTACTTGTGGTGAGAATTTCATCATTGCATTCTCTTTTCAGTCTTCTCTTACATAGGAGGCACATATTTCGTCCCTAGAGTTCTGTCTAACAAAAGGTATAAATCCTCGGGTTGTAGTAATTGATGGAGATGCTGGTCTATTCAATGCTATTCAGATTATGTGGCCAGGCGTACCAACACTCTCGTGTTGTTAGCATGTCGCTAAAAATAAAAAAGCAGAATACTGGGAGCAAAAGTGTCCACCAGACGAATGGGATGGGTTTAGATTGGCATGGCTCAAGGTCCAAAATTCTTTAACAGAAGAAAAGTTTACAGCAAACTATAGAGAGTTTGAGGAAAGGTATAATGCATCAGGAGATTCATCTACTGCTTCATATGTCTCATACATTAGAAGGATATATTTGAAAGATGGGGTTCGTGAGCGACTTATTCGCTGCAGGACAAATCGGTACATGCACTTTAATACTACTGCTACTTTACGGTATTTTTTATTTGTGTGTCTGCCATTTTTATATATCAACACTAGATAGTTTTAATCAATTGACATCGACTAGCGCTAAATCTCAACACCATAATATGAAAAAGAATCTTGGTGGAAAGTAGACCCGTGGAGATTTACTAAGCACCTGGAGTAAACTCGAGCTTGTTTCAAACCAACAGATTAATTCTATTAATACAGCAGAAGCAAGAGCGCGTGTATCTATTCCTACGGATCTTCAGCTGAAGACTTTGCATGGCTGCTATAATGTAATTTCGTGGAGAGCTCTTCGTGAAGCTCGAGAGAATGCTTCGAGTCAGTCACCAAATATCCCTTGTACTTGCACATGGACTCGGAAAATGGGACTACCATGCCGCCATAAATTCGAAGCCCTACGTCCAGGACAGTCAATACAACCAGACGAGTTTGACCGACATTGGTGGTGGGACAAGATCAACCCCCAAATCACCATCCAGCATCCCCAATACGTCGAGTCTTTAAGAAAAAATCACCAGAACTGTGCTCACACAACTGGAAGAATATATAGCAGATTCGAGTATATCCCAGGAGAAGTTCAGTCAAGAACACGTGCACCTCCAACCTGTTCATCGTGTAGTCAAGTAGGACACAAACGGGTATCTCGAATTTGTCCTCTTAATCAAGAGCAGCATGGTCTAGGATCATGAGAGAGATTCTAAATCTCATGAAGATATGAAGATAGAAACTGTAAAACACGGGATATCTAGGATTGATTATGTAGAAAGTATCCTCATAGAAATAAATGCCATTGCAAGTTACACAATATCTCTTTCTTTTATATTTGATTTTGGACAAAATATCTGTGATCAAATGGTTTCCAGCTTTTTGTCCATACATATCACTTTCATAACTGTTAGATATTACAAAATTGAAATAGCTGCCTACTTACTATTGATACTGCAAGCGGGGAATAAATCACTTAAAATACAGAGGTGATTGGCCAATATTCTGATCTAGCCTTTTTGGGGGATGACATAAGAATTTTGTGCCGTCAATTTACCCATCTGAAGCACGGGCCACATATGGGTATATTGACTGCACCGTCAATATACCCGCGCTCTACACCATGGGGTAAGTGTAAAGCTATCATTTATATGGATCGCTGACTAAGAAAGGAATCTTAACAAAAAGCTCCGACTTCAAAATCCCGAGATGGAAAAGACAAATTTAGTTCAATGGAAATATGGATGTAAATCTTTCCTCTTGTAGTAGTTTCATCTTTGAAAACATCTTGTTCGCTGCTTTAGGTATGTCGTTAAACCTATCGATTTTTTTTTTCGAAATCTTAATCGTCAGCGCGTACCACCCATTCTAAGTCGCACCACAACTTTTGCTGGACTCAAAATTTGAATATTAAGCCCCGAAAGTTCTAGCTGAAGAGACATTTTCCAGTTATGGATCGAACTCGGACGAAATGGAACAGCACGATGACTTTGTGGAGCTAAGCGATACTTCGATCATCAGGCTTCAAAACTTGAGAGAATGTCAATAGATTAATTAGATAGTAGAATCAAGCTTGTCATTAGAGTTCAATAAAGATCTTTCGAAGCTATGTTTGTTGATTAAATGAAGTTTTGTTGTGATCGAGGACCATCTATTTGGCGCACCCCAGAATTCATGTGCCCATTATGGGAAAGGGGCCCTATAGTGAGGTTCGCTTAAAACCCACTATCATAAGTAAATACAGCACTTCGTCAACATAGACATGGTGATACCAGGAGATGGAGCAGCAGTGATGATATGTCTAGTGTGCAAAAAAGAGAGCCTAGCCAACACCATCTTCTTATATATCTTGACGAAGAGCCACTTCTCTATTATTTTTCTCTGTATCACTCATTAGATAATAAAAAAATATTCTCTTCCTTTTTTAAAAAATAGGTTCTTGCATCTAATTGTTTTGGATTAATAATGCTAGTGTTTCTCCTTCCTACCACTGAATCTTCACTTCTAGAATAAACACCCCAAATCTTGGTATAAAACCTCTAATCATAGGTTGTAAACTATTAAGTTATGAAAGAGCTTATCTCTTGAATCTTAGCTTCATCTACTTGTATTCGGGTTGTCGTTAGTAACAACAAAGTTTTGGTCTTAGAAACGCGTATCCGAGAGGTCAGAGTGTCATTTTTCCATCCAACCTATCCACACCCTTACCTTACCAAATCGCTGTAAATTTCTATCAGAAGGTAGCTCAGATGCTAGTTAATAAAATTAGTCAATTTTAATTTACAATAGAATAGTGGCTTTAATTAAATAAGTTGTTCTTTTTGGGTCTCCAATTTTATTAACGTATTGGCGAAACCTTCTTCATACAAGTATAGAAAGATGATGGAGCGCAAGAAGTATGGTTCGATCTTAGCCCTGATCTTTCTTGTCGAGTTACCGGGACGCGAGAATAAAAGAATATTTTGGCATTAAGAAGTTGAAAATGTTAATATTAAAAAGAACTCATTTATCTGAAATTGTATTTCAGTTACTCTGTAATGCCCGTGAAATCAATACTATAGCCCGAGGCTGAATATGTAATGACGTCACCTACTTCAAACAAAGTGAAGAGCGTAGTGACGATTTTTAGGCTATTTCTAAGTAGGAAGTAACATCATCTCATCCCAGAGCACTCTCTTTTTCTTCTGAAGAGTTCACTAATGTTACTTACTAACCATGATATCAATTGCTTGCATCCCACCGATATAAGCTTTCAAAATCTAATTCCTTGGAGTAGGGAGAGCTTAGCACTCTAGAAGATAGTTATGTTTGATGAAACGTTATATCTTAAAGCTTCCTGGTTAGGATTCTTAATCCAACAGAGATGAAGCCCATCCTATTCTGAATGTAGCAGACCTTTAGCAAAAGATGAAAATTTGGATGGTGTATGAGCCATATTTCAACGAGGCCTCAAGTCAATTACTTTGAACTCCATACCCTCTGTTTCAACTACGTGCCCTGGACGAAGTGCACTAGTATATAAGTTTGCTTCGGAATGTGGATGAAAGAGACCTGTATGTGTACAGTTTAATATCGAACCTAGCCCAGGAGGATCTGTCAGGCGAAATACACCCCACCTATATTGAACAGTTAATTAATGAAGAGCAAAAAAATCGTAGGGCCACTGACGAGGGAGTTTTACTAGGTGCACAAACTATGGCGATACTTTCTGACATCATAATCTGATAACCACAATGAGTATGTAGATCACGGCTGCTCATAAAGCAAGTTTGTGTTGGGTGAGTGTGAATCCAGCCCAACACAAGAAGATCCTCTTTATCACAATAGTCGAACAATGCACCTTCATTTGTCGTCTCACATGTGTCACTAGTGCTTTCTTGTTCTGGAATTACCACTTGACGAATAAAAAGTGCATTAGATATGAGTGTCCCGCAAAGCATTCCGCAAGTCTCAAGATTCTTTCGTGTATTAGGCTGGGCATATTTCAAAAATTCTTCACGTAGTCCAACCGGCAAAAAAATAGTTCGTAAAGGGTTTCCATTCTCCAAATATGATGAGGGTTGAAATGTATAGCTTGGAACATTATTTTCTGGAGGAGTAGGTGGATCTAATGCGTTTAAAAATTTCTGGGGGCGGGTTGGTGGGGTATCTTCATCTGGAATTTCACACTGGAAGGGTTTCTTTGGTGGAAGTTTTGGCGGATGTGAAAGTGGTAATTGTGGACTTCTTCGTAGTTCAAATTCGTATGTGATAAGCCGTGGTTTAGCAACTGTTGGGTATGGATAGTTACCGTCACTCGGGAGCTTAATTGGATTTTGCTCGTCAGAAAATTCGTTACTATCAAAGAATGAAATCTCATCTAAATTCGCCAATAATTGACCAGATTGTTGTATTTGTGATTGCGACTCGTCCTCTGAGTCATGATCTTGTTCTACAGACCCCAAGTTCAAATTACCAAGTAATTCAGTTGGATTTTCATCAAAGTTGTCGTACCTAGGTGAGCTTACCATACTTTTGATCTTTCTTACTTTACTTCGTCTATTTATTTCTTCTTTCGCTATCTTAACTGCCAAATCCCTATTTTCAGCTGCAGCTAATGTTGATATATTGCCCGCAATTGCAGGGTCTGATGGCGATACTTTTCTATCTATAGTTGTGCTTCTTACTCTATTGAGCTTCTGAGCTACGGTACCAGCGAGGGATTCGGCCTGATGCCATGCATTGTAGCGGCTATTGATCTTAGGTTTCAAAACCTCCATTGAGTCCAGGACGCTAGGTAAATTCTTTTTAATAGAGTTGAGAACTAGATGATACTCAGGATCTTTGAAGGAGGGATGTGAAGGAAATCTTTCAGCTACAAGTGCAGCGTATCGCATAAAAAGCAGATATGCTTGCTGGTCATTTCCTTCTTGTTGATAGATAAGTGCCTAATGCTATAAGTTAGAAAACAATCAGTATGGCTTGTAAAAAAATTATCCCCACCTCTCGTAAAAGAGTTTCCGAAGTTCGAATCCAAAACTTTAAGGGAATCAAAGGGTTGAAATCAAATTCCTGGGCTTTATTGGCTAATTCCCTTGAGCTCATCGGCCTAAAGGTAGGTGGCAATGGCTCTGCCATCTTGCACCCTGATAAATATATCGATGGCCTACCTAGGTCATTAAAAGAATAACGCGGTAGAGATACTTCAACCCGTCGCTTGGACAGTATCTCATTATCTTTGTCTTCAACATATGTGCTCTAAACATGTGCGCTTTTCGTACAGGAGGTATGGAGGTTAGCAAGCTAATTCTTATTGTCGGTAAAACTTATTTAGTGCTACAATATCCAGCCTTGCCAACATTATTTCATTCGTCATAATCCTAAGCCTTATATGACTATAGTTTCTTTAACAGCCACTAAGAACCTCTTGTCCTGTAGAAGTATCCAATACCAAATGCATGCCGCGAAACCTTGACAATACCCTAACTCGTTCATACTATTTTAAGACTCGAAAATATCCTACGTCCGAGACAGATTGGACGATCATTTGCCTATAGTAAATGGTTGTCCCTTTGACGTGAAATAAAAGAAAAAATCAACAATCGAAAAAAATGGTCAACGAAGTGCTTGTTCAAGTTATTCGTGCAGCGGCGCAATAGTGATCCCTATGTAAATCTAAATTACGTAGCTAAATAATGCAAGGTTTTTGAAGCATGCCCAATCTCAGATTCCAAAAAGCTATTCCATCATTGCTTGCCAGAATAAGATGTGCATCCCATCCGTGGTAAGGGTACTAGGATGAGGGTTAACAAGAGTTGCTTGACCAGTACCACCAGTCATTTTTAAGGTTCTGGACTACCCAGGGCCGAGGCTTGGGATGATTACATTCCCGAATTATGCAAAATTTTTCTATTAGGTTGTCTAGAGAGTAAAGGATTGAATAAGAGTTTCTCCAACATTGGGTTTGAGTTCCACTTCTACTCGTAGAGATACAGATCTTCTCGAACAGTCATTAGGCAGCTATATAAATAATTATTGTAAGCTTTTATGTTCAACCAGTTTGTGTAAATGAATGTAATGCTCGGCACGGATGTAATTTTCAAAATTATAACACAAAAAACCACATGAGCTTCACACAAAACTGCATCCGCGAACGAGTCTGATGTTCAATACCCTTTTTACGAGGAGTGTGGTCCCATATGGCAAGCCAGAATTTCACAGAGGTCTAGAATGTTTTTGTCGAAAGAGGAATACGTATCATTGTATTGCATCATTACTTCACAAATCAACACGAAAGTATTCACATTTACCATTTATTCAAGATAAAAATACTCCAAGCCAGTTAAATTCACAATTAAAATCGTCTCCTCCGATCCTAAATAATCTTCCTCAATTAGAGGTTGATTCATTCGCGAATAAAAAGAATATCACCAAAACAGTGAGACAGCGTAAAAAGAAATGCAAAGAAGGCCTCAGTTCTGACTTATCAGGGAGTGCGATTCTAAAAAAGAAAGGGCAAGCAGATTCTACGCCTCTTACAGATGAAAATCAGAAAACATTAAGTACAAACCCTCCTCAGAAGAAGAGCATTAAATCGAAAAGGAAAACGTCAAAACTACCAGAACATACCTTACCCGAAGAAGAATTTTCTTGTAAACCTAAAAAGGCTGGCCGAAAGTCTAAAAGAAGTAAAGTCGAATCTAGTCCTGAAAAAAGAGAGAGCAAACCAGAACATGAAGAATTAACTGCGAATGTCTCTGCGACCAAGGTTGAAGATCTTATCCATTGTGGGAGTGATGGGATCAATAAGGATGAATTTATACGCTCCCTCAAACTAGCTCACCAAAAAATAAAAAATAGACCATTTGATGAAGAGCATAAGTATGAAATTAGAGATCGGATTGATTTAGTAGATAATAAATTATGTGGTAATTCAGACTCCCTAGTTATTCGCGAAATATTTAATGTCAACAGATGACGTTCTCGAAAGGCTTAAACCATCTCTTGAAGAATATAAAGGTTGTGATTTAATCGACCTAAACCCTGGAGCTTGTCTTTGGTCTTCCAAATTGCACGATGTTTTACAGCCTCGAAAACATATGCTAGTGGAACCACATTATGATAGCTACATGCCGTTTTTCAAACCACTTCTTGAAAAAGTAGACTCCAAGTATCAACTAATAAAAAGAAATGGCATGAACTGGAGTCACTTAGAAGCGATTCTAACACCTGAACACCTACCTGAACAACAGGCTTTGAATGTCGGAGATCCGAGACTAGAGCACATAAATAATACAATTCTCGTCACTGCAAATATTGCATCCCATCCAGTGAGAACCTACCTTGGGTTCACTTCATTTGGATCTTTGATAGTATATCAATTTCTCTCGGCTATAAGAACAAATGCCCTTTTCCAGAAATATGGAAAAGTGCGTATGTTATTATGGATCAACCCCGTTGACGGGAAAATTATGCCAAAGAATGTGAATGCTAGGAAAAAGTCATCATTAGAAGCTACACTAAGTTGTCAGCACATTGAATATATCGTCGATGCCGATCTTCCATTGCATAAAAGAAGGGAGAAAAGGCTTGATATCGAAAGAGCAACCTCAGTTCTTGAAAATATGAAAAAAAATCGTGTCAAAATACCAGATGGGCGTAAGACTAAAATCTTAAATGCTATAGAGGCTGGCGAGACTGGTCGAGAGGTAGAAGAAATGAGCCCGAAATGTCTTCAGAAAGAACTTAAAGATATGGAGGACGCTTTTGCTAGCGGAAACTTTGAAAAAGATATTATCAAGGCCAATCCTACCATGATTTCAAGGCTTCGTAAAACCCAAAGATCTCCTGAATATCTACGACTGTGTGATTTGACTCGACGTAATAATCGCCAACAGTCTAAAACTCTGTTATTCCTTAATATTGCTGATAAATTTGAGAAAATTTTACATCTTTATTTAACACTCCGACAAACAACAGATGCAACTAAAGCCAGTGTTATAAAAAACGAAATCCAAGTTGAAACTTTAGCATATAAAGATGCGATGAAATCTCTTACTCCTATTGAACATTCTGCGGTACAATATTTATGTGACAATAGACGAATTTTCAGTCAGACACCACCTGGCTTATTCTGGGACCGACGAGAAATGGAACCAATGGTAGCACATGAAGACGAATTTTACCCCAACCAAGTCCTCAGTTTAGTTGATCTTAAACCCGGAGTTTTACCTTCAGTCTCTGTGCACCCAGAATTCTATGATACTCTTGCATTTTTAACTATGCAGATGTGTTTAGTACCATCACATTCCCTCAAGACTGCATTAGAAAATCTGTCACCAGGTGCAGATGAGTGGCTAGTTGCTGAATGCCCTTCACTGACTGATCCATTAAAAAACGGTTGTCCCGACTTGGAATTAATAAGTGCTCGATGTATCACTAGTGAGATGATGATAGAAATGTGTGAGGCATGGCTTAGATGGCCCTTCAGACCACAAAGAGATGAGATTTTGCACAGATTGGGATCTGAAGCGTTTTATGATGAACCAGAATAAGCAGTATCATAAGTTAGTTTATGGATAAGGGATATTTATTATCTCTTATCGATATCCTTACTTGGTATTTATGAATATTATATACAAAGTGTGAACTTTGCTAATACAGTCTAAAATATACATCTCTGTTTTAATTCAGGTCTGATTCCATTGATAGAGCGATAGGGTGACCACTTCATAGCTTTAAGTTAAATATCGCGCTAAAATATAGATACGAGCTGGGAGGTGGTGGATTGGTTACTGTATTATTATGAACCTCCTCTTGATTAAAAATGTGATTTATACAGATTACATAAAATACATTATTATATCATATCCTCCTATCATTTTTGAACTAAATAAATTGTACGCTGGTATCTTCTCTATGTCTAGAAATAAAACTTTTTAATACTCATAACATAAATACCCATAACTCATTCAAACATCATTAATCCATACGCCCAAATCTCCCTTTGTATCATAATTTTTTAAGAAAATTTCCCGGTGACAGCATTAAGTAACATGCCTCTTTTTTGCTTTTTAACGAACTTGCTAACATCATTTGCCCAGCTCTGACTACTCTCTTGTATTTTATTTAGACTGTCACCTACAAGATCCAATTTTTCAGTGCGTGCATTTAATTGTCGCGCCATATAGTCGCCCCAGCTTTCATTACCACGTGCCTCATTTGAGACATCGTTTCGAGTTTGATCTGTCTCTATACCTGCCCGTCGCATCTGCATACTATCCGGTCGATCAGGTCCACCGATGAGTAGATCAAGATCATCGGAGGAGAGGAACTGAGTGCCTCTTATCCACTCAAGATTTGAAATCGTCGGACGAGAAGGAATAGTGATTTGTGTATTAATTAGTCTATCCCCTGGTGGCATTAATGGCTGCGAAGTACCCCAAACACGCATAACAGCAATTTCTGAGGGGCCTGTCCATCCAAAGATAGATCCACTTTGGGTTAGAACTGATGCAGAAATTCGAGAGACGTCAAAAGCTGGAATTTTAGTAGAGTTTATCTCTTTAAGGCCTGGAATTGAGAACACTCGGACAGTAGCATCACCAAAGATACCTACTAGAGCGTATCCACGATCCTCAATAGCGATAACATTTGCAGTCTCGCAAAAGAAGCTGTCAAAACTCTTATGTGCACCCTTTGCAGTCGCTGGTTTGAAAATACGTACTTCAGTTTGCGATACTAAAAAGATCAGTGATTTTAAGAGAAAACAACTAAGATGATTAACATACCAGCAACTATTAATCCATGTGTTTGTTTACCTGATCCAAGCTCCCTCATAGCATCTCCTGTCGCTTCTGCAAACTCCCCTGAATCACCAATTATTGGTATAATTGAAATAATCTTATCCGAAAGTGTCGAAATACCCGCGAATTGAGCTGTATAGGCTCTATTTTTATCAGGAAATATTTTGAAGCTCAATAAATTGCCATGAAATGTACCCACAAAACAGGTTATACTTGAGTAATTGTCACCATCCAAGGTTAAAATGCCGAATTCTATGACGACAGGCCAATCCTGTATAGTTGGCGAATTTCCACTTTTGACCTTTAAGAAACTACCCCGCTTCTCTTGCTTAGTTAGTTCATTCAAATTTAAATTAAGGATTATAGTAGGGCCTCTAAGATCAATAATCGAAAAACCTCCAGACTCGGCACCAACTGCCAAAAATCCAATATTTGATGTTTTTAATGCTGTAATTGGTCCTTGAGCGAATTCATAAAGGAATCGTGGTTGCAATCCTTCGTCAAGCGTCGGCTCAGAACGAGAAGAAATATCTACAATTTCACCGATGACAGTTTGAACACGTTCAGGTGATTCTCTTCCATAAAGTCTATTTTTTCCCCATTTGTAAATAACTAGCTGTCCTGTGTCGGTGCCAACAGCTAATTCTCCAGTTTGTGATCCCATACTAAGTGCAGTGATATTTATTTCACTGTTCTTTTCCAAAGCCCGTGCCATATCAACTTGTAGTATCTGGCTATTCTCTGCTAGATCTATCTGCCCAGAGTCCCATAACCTGATAGTTCCATTGCCATGAGCTGCTAGAATGATATTGCGGTCAACGGAACACTTTAACGGCTTTTGATTTTCAATCCCTCCTGTGACAAATAAAGGCTCTTGAAGGCGCTTCTCTATCATACTGAGCCATCGCGATCGACTTATATTGCATACCTCCACTGAGGTTACAAAAGGATGTACAAATGAAATGGAAGGATGCAGCTGGCTATTAGGTGAGATTAAATATCCATCAGGATAACTTAGTGTAACTAGCTCTCCAGATGACAACAAGGTAATTATCGCGATAGGATCCTGAGCACCTGCATAATGAGGAGATTTTTTGGGAATTAAACAGAAATCTACGACTTCAGAGCCTTGTGGTGTAGGTAATACACTTTGACGTTTACCCTCGAAAAAATCCGTAAGATTCTGCCAAGTAGCTGTTGCATAAACAGGACTAGTTCCAAGCTCAAAGAGTGATAATCCTTTTGGAGAGCTACCACCAGCTACAAGTATAGCTGTATCATCTATATTGTCTTTACAACACCAGGATACCTTGCAGAATGACCCTTTTAACACTATATCATCAGACGCAGGGCATGGCTTAGATTTATCAATTTGCGAATCTGTTATGGTCCTGGACCTCAAAATACGCCCATCCTTAGAGTCCCAAAAATTAAGTACAGAATCATCGTATACAGTCCCAACAAATATCCCATTTGGGTGCCAAATAACATGAGTAAGACTTGGTTTTCGTAATCTAGCATTCTCACTGAAGTTATTAGGAGTCTCTGATAGGTTATTAGGCTCAGTGTACTCGAAGTATTTTGTTGGTGAATTTAGCTTGAATGAATAAATAACAGCACCATCAGAATAACCAATGAGTAATTGACCGATATCTTTAGGATGTAATTGCATTGATACAACAGGCGAGGCTATTGATTTTTTTGTCTTTTCATACCAGAAATTTGGCAGTTTGAGTGGCGCCCATATCAGCCTATCCAAATCGTAAGCTAATATTCTTCCATTCTGAAATCCAACAAAAACCCAATCAAGCGTAGGATCCGTTTCTATGGCCGTTGTTATTCCTGGGGGAATAGTGCTTGATAACTTCTTCTTGGTCAACAGATCCCATACAGTCAATTCATTTTTAGAGCTTAAACTGATTAGACGATTGGCACAAAAACGGAGTAGCTGGATAGAGCCTTGTCGAGATAAGGTAAAAGTGACCTGGACTCTTTGCTGGCCAAAGACATAAATTTGACCATTTCCGTACTTGGATTCTTTTGTTCCGATGGCTAAAAGCGATTGAACAGGGTCATATGCCAGGCAGCTAGACGGGCCTTAGTTGAGATGACGACAAGAGGAAATACAAAATTATAAACTAACCCAATTTGCGAATTAATTCCAAAGCGAGCAAGATCGTCTGGCGCAAGGAAGTCTGAAGAAATACCAGCTGACAAGTTTTTTTGGATTCCAACTTGCTTACTTCGAATGAAACCAGCCATATTGTTGTTTGAAATGGAATAGGCAGCGATGCAATATAAGATGCGACGTTATTTTCGTGGTAAACTAATGGACGAACTCGATGTGTTGATTAATGCTAATGCGAATTAGGTCATCTGGCGCAAGGAATGTAAAATATGCATCCACCAAGCCCCTCCCCCACGAAAATTAAAGTTCTAACGTCGTGATTGAGTACATGTAATTGCTGATAAGGCTGAGAGCGTTTGATCTAGATTTGCTTCTGTGGCCCGTGCGGCTTCCATAGTCCAATTGGCTCAAACCACACTTCTGCACGAGCCAGTGATGTAATATTGACTGATCGTCCCTAGCCCTAGCTGCAGTCATCTCCCGGATAACTTAGGATGTAATTCAATTTAAATTATCCGAGGGAGAGTTTATTGACTGCAGAGTCAGTTTTGTCACGGCTCGTTCCCTTTGTTCGACTATATTCGCGCTAGTTTGACTAGCTTACTATTAATTAGATAACTAAAATAGTATATTTGTTGTTGGCGCTATTTTAATTTTGGCATAAAACTATCCGGGAAATAGCTCTTTCAACAGATCGAAAAACGATCTATTAAATAATCTCAATTTATAGTATGTATCACTGCACGTAATATTTATTTGGCCATGTGATTTCACAATATTTCGTTGGAAATTCCCCGTGATGAGTCTGCCCGTACTATCAATGTACCCAAGTCACCCAAATCGTTGTAATTAAGCATAGGAAACACAGGTTTTGCTTGAAGATAGCTAGTTTCTAGTGATTGGTGATTCATGGTCGGGTCATGATGAATAGAGTGACATATGCGAGGTTTAAGTACGGTTGCTTTGAAGTGTCCGTTTTAATATGTTATAAGTTAGTTGTTACTATAGTAACGTAATTAATAGGGATGACTGACTGTATTAATTCGTATTTTCAAAAATAGAGTCCTGATACTAGCACGAAATTAAATAAATACTCACGAAAACATATTTATGTATTCTGCATAATATTGTGCACAGTATGTATGATTCCAATTATTGCTGATTCGATGATCTCGCAAAAACGCGTCTACCGTGAGTTCAATAGCAGTCTTTTACTATACTATTCTGAATAATATCATCCAGCTTCGAATTCTTCACGTTTCTAATTTCTACCATTCGTAGTCCATTACCAGAAGCTATCTAAGAATAAGTGCATGTTCTCGTCTTTTTTGTATTTAAATTTGTTCTATATTGATGCGCAACTAGAATTATTAAAGTTACTGTATTAATTTGAGATTCATCTAATCCATTGTGATTAGACAGTTAACAATTTGTATATATAAAGACGAATTCTCTAGTCGATTCCCGGTCAATCGATAAATAAGTGGCAGAAAACTCTGCTTCCTGTCAAATCAAAGGATTCGAAAATAAGAAATTGTCTTTAGCACACAGAGACTAGACGGCATCTTATTTCTCTGAAGCGAGGCATGCTCCATTGTTCGCAATTTACACATTGAACACTGTATAATTCGTTTTCAAATTCATCCTATCACTTGTTCTGAGACTTGATGATAAGAAATACTGTATGAAGACAATGTAAATCTTAAATTATTTTTTAGTATGATAATTGATAAATTTTGCTATGAATAGTGCTTTGTAATTGAAAACCAACCCACTGTAGGGTGTGTACATACAATATATGATAACGCTAAAAAAATCAATTAGTGCGAACATTGCTTATCTAGGCAGGTAGACTAGGGTGTGAAATAGTCGACGCTAGCAAAAAAATGGGTGTGAAATTATCTCATAATAATTTTTATTAAACTTGGCACGTTTTATCCATTGAAGTGTAATTGTTTTGCCAAGCAATCATTTAGAATGGGCTCTAGAAGACGTCGCGATCGGTCATCTTCAGTAGACTTGAGAGATGAGCGAAAGTCTAGAGAAAAGTTTCGGAGAAGGAGTGAATCGATTGACGAGGACAGAAATGGATACTATCGAAGTAAACACCAACAACGTAGACGCACACGCAGTCCTTCATCGAGTACAAGTTATCGACAGAACAGTTCTAGAGAAATTTCAAGCTATAGTTCTCGTGATCGAAATTCTACTAATCGGAATTCCAGACACGCAATAGAGAAAGTCTCTCGTTCTGAAGGACTACCATTACCAACACCCCTCTCCTCATCAAAGGCTGCTATTTCACGTCAAACCAGCAGTTATAATCGACAGATTACATTTGATAGAGACGATGAGAAACCCCAGAAAGAAAAGCCAAACTTTGCGCCTACGGGTCTTTTAGCTGCAGCATCGAATTCAGTTATACAAGCTGATGGCTCGGCTATCGTACTCAAATACCACGAACCTATCGAGGCACGCAAACCTACCAAAGATGAATGGAGAATGTATATTTTCAAAGGATCTGATATCCTAGAAACAATTGAATTGAATCTAAAGAGTTGTTGGCTTGTGGGGCGGGATCAGGCAGTTGTCGATGTGATTGCAGAACATCCTAGTGTTAGCAAACAACATGCCGTGATTCAATTTCGATATGTACAAAAATCAGATGATTTCGGTATCCAAAGCGGAAGAGTCAAACCCTATGTTATTGATCTTGATTCCGCTAATGGAACTTTGCTGAACAAAGATGAAATCCCTAAAAGTCGTTACCTGGAGCTCTGTGATAAGGATATGCTTCAATTTGCCCATAGTTCTAGGGAATACGTTTTAATGCTTACTCCAAAAATCTAGTTAAACTTACGTTTTTTTTGTTTTATGTTTTATGTTTTATGTTTTATGTTTTATGTTTTATGTTTTGTATTTTTTTTTTTTTTTCATGCGGCTTGATTTTGTTAAAATTACTCATATAGTATGTGATATGTTTTAAATTTGTGTGTATGTAAATGTGTATATGTATAAGCCTAACCTTAACTATCATATTTCAAATAGTAGAAAAAATCTAGTAGTACATCAATCAATACATTCTCGCCCAATTATCATGGCAAAGGCCTCAACCAAATCCTTGTTTTAAAATGTCGTTCCGTCTTGGCTTATTTTCTTCAAAGTTTGTATTAATACATTTTTAGGAATTATCATGTTGTGAGGTTTTATTTTTCTTCCAACAATTACATATATATGTATAGCAAGCGATTTAATATTCTGCGACTTATTTTGAAACATCTTATAGCTTGCCGGATCGTCAAGTCATAATGGTCTGTTCTGCGCCTCGTTTTTACGGGTTATACGTTTTCAAGCCATGCCCGCAAAGAAGTATTCCAAAGTTTGCAAGTCATTTTCTATATTTGTATACTTACATTTTGAATAATTTTAAAACTTTATAATTTTTTTTGTTTTTTATTGATTAGTGTTATTATAAGCCAGCAGTAATTTCACTCACGACATCAATTAACATCTTCAAGCCATATACTTTAGCAACTCTGTACAGGACTTCTAATTTCGTTATAACTTTATCTCTTTGGAGTATTTCACCCCACGTACCACTACATGCACAATGTTCCATGAAATCATTGACACGAAGCGCTCTGCATTTTATGCACCTAAGATCTTGTCCAGACCATTCAGTATACATACCATATACCATAGCGATCAGTCTTTCTTCGATTGCTAGACGATTATATTCTGCATCACAAAATAAACATTTCCAAGCATAACTATTATTAAGAGATTCGTTATCTATTGATCCAGACGACATGAGGTCTTCATCACGACAGAAGTCAAGGTCCCGAGATAAAGTACAATTATCACAAATGACCTGAGTTAGTTTGAGTGATTGAGATGGGTTTCGAAAGTTTGCCTCAGTGGAAAATTCACGGATTTCAAACAGAGTTAGGAGTTCTTTTCGAAGGAGTCGAGCTTCCATCGTAATATTATTATCCAGTGAAATGACGTGCATCAAGCTCTTGACAAGCTCTAATACTGGATTAGTAAAGTTTAAGTATGAGCCAGGTAGGTTAGGGAAAGTATAATCGGATGCTAGCTCAGGGTGAAGCATTTCTTCTTTTTGTTTTCGAATGAGGCCAATGATTTGACGTTTTAAAGGTTTTTCGAAACTTTTCCCCAATATATTCTTGTTTTCTGATTCTTCTGACAAATTTTTAATAAAGAAACTAGTTGAAAAAGTGGTATTGCCGCCTTCTAAGTTTAAATTGAGCTTATATTTATGCATAAGTTCAATAAACTCGACAACCCAGTCATGAAAGACTGATTGAAGAGGGATTGGCAAGAATTTTGATAGCTGCCAGTGCATTACGCAATCTAGTTCCTGATTTTCTGCTTCCACAACTTTTGTGCAAGCTTTGCCACCATAATTAAATTCATCGTACCAGATTAGATAGTCCCAATACTCGGAAATTTCAAGATCAAGGAAGTAGAAATGAGATTTCGCTTTTATTGATTTAATAATATATTGACTAAATGCATAAGCATTTCCAACCTCTGATTTAGTAGTTTGTAGTAATAATCTATTGGCACTGGCATGTATAACATGAGAGCCAACTCTACGAAAGTCTGCCATAAGTTGTCGAAAAGCCCGGAGCGACATAAATTGTACGTAGTGGTGCAATTTACGATCATAAAGAAAAGAGTCAGGGCTTCCTACCCAGCGAACAAGATGTTGAACCATAATGTCTGCCATTCCACTTCCTTTGCAAGCCTCAGCCCACCAGGCTTTGACCATTTCACGTAAGACTGAGATACCTGCTGTAGCGAAAGCTTCATCGGAATAGAGAATACTATTTCCATCACCTGTCACATCGTTTGAGGGTGTCACAGAATTAAACGAAGTGAGACTACTTCCTTCTATCTCGTTAATAAGAGACGATGTAAGAATCGTGTTGACAGTCAGGTTTCTTAACTCTATATCAATGCAAACAGAGGAATAGGCTCCAGGATTATTGACATTAGGCACCTGAATAGTCTCTAGAGAACCAAAAATATCGTCCTTTTCATACCCTGCATGATCAGGTCTAGGTCCAGCTGACCACCACAAGACGACATTACTTTTTTGCAAGCGTCGAGCAAAAGCGATATCAATTAAAAATTTGGGGTCATCTCTCTCAAGATTACAAAGAGGAATATCTCCATATTTTGCCAATTCAGTGAGATGCTGGACCCATGAGCTCAGACTTAGGTATCGACTGACCAATCTCTTCGCGAAATATGTTTGCCATCCCAGGGATGGTAAATTCCCATCCGAAATAATGTAGTCTATTGATAAAAGAGGAAATTCACTAAGGATTGGCATTTCGTGAACTAGTAGACGTCGTTGTGGTGATTGAATAACGAGAATTAAAGGCTTTGTCTCATCCTTTCTCATCTTCTTCAAAAAATCGCTAACTTCTAGTAGAGCTTTTCGTCTGTAAGTAACCTGGCTAATCTTGAAGTTTATTTTTTCTTGATAAATAAAATTATTTTCTTGTACTTGCGTTTCAGCTTCCATTTGTTTCTTTTCTAGCGCCTCAACATAGATTTTTCCAATATTTGGAAATTCTTTATCGAAGTCTCTTCCTTTTTGGACAACTATAATACGAGCCAAGTCTTTTGCCGTGGTGAAAAGTGCGAAAATTTGCCTATCTCCAAATGTAATATGATATAGATATAAATAAGTTATGTTTGATATCGAGAGGTATGGAATTTTCGTGTTAACAGTTTTAAGGCTGGAGAGATCAAACCCACCCTCAAGCCCTTTCCCAAGAACTCCTGATTTAGCTTCATTAATAGTACTTAAATTTCCTAGTTGTAATACAGCTCTTGTACTAGGAGATATTTGCCTCTCATAAACACCTTCAACACTAGGGTGATTGAAAAGTAGAGAGAGTTTTTGGGCCTCATCGATGTAAGTTTTTTCAGACATTGTGAGCTTAAATAAATGTACAGATGGATGACCATTTGGCAAGGTATGGGTAACTTTTTGAGCATCACAGCCATCGATTTCAATTTGAGATAATTCGTTTTCCTTCAAGTTAAGATAAATTCGTCTAGGAACGTTAATCTTGAGTTTGTGGATTTTTGAGTCAATAAGCACAAAAGCTGAAACAACTCCAGGGCTATTAGATTCAATAAGCTGTAAGATATGCCAAGTATTTTTAAAAGTTATTTCAGCCTGATTTCTAAACTGCACTCCAATATTATTTTGGGTATTTATTCTAGTTTCACCGAATAGGTGCCTTCTTCGAATTCTTTGCTGCTTCTGAATTTTCCATTTCTGTTTTTGATAATCCAAAAATCCTCTATAATTAGTGTTTGGATCAGGCATTTTTTCTGGTAAAGAGGCATAAGGATTTGTTGATACCGAGATAAGTGGCTCAGGTGATTTCCGCTTTAGCTGCTTTTTTGAAGCTTGAGATAAGGCTATACCAATTGTTTTCGGGGTTAGAAGTTTTACGCCGAAGTCTTCAATATCTTTCATTCGACTCAATTCATTATCTAGCTCCCCCGATATGGATGCTTTAAAATGGTCAGTCACTTTTCTCTGTTTAAGTTTATCATCCTTGGCATTTAACCTTCGTTGAAGCCACTCTGGGTGTGAAACGCGAGGGACTGGATTCCTGATTTTCTGTAGAGCAGCTGGAATAGTGATTAGCTTCTGAATTACAGAGCCAAGACGCTCAATGTAATAATCCCAATCAATGAGTGCTTTTGGATCTAAATTTGTTGGGGTTTCCTTTAACCATCTTGATAAGTAGGTTTTTTTGGTCATGGGTTCAGCTGAGAAAATAGCAACAGGAATAGCTCGCTCAGTCACAGGTGCATTCTTAGGTCTTGAGCAAATAATATATTTACAATTTAGACCTTTATCCTTGACCATTTGTTCTCCAAGGAAATCAGCTAGACGCTTAGCAGTGGTAATGGAAGTTGATTTTTGATTCCCATATTGATCCAATGGTTTTGACATACTTCGATTTTCGCAGATAAGATCAATCAGTTCTTCATCCACTAGTGTTTCCCCCTTTGAGTGTAATACATCAAGCCATTGATTCGCCACTTTTGCAACGGCCTCATATGTAGCAGCGAGAGTCTCCCCTTCGAGAAAAAATTTGAATATACTTTGTTGAAAAATTTTAATAAGTTTAAGCTCTCCTCTTCGCTTAACTTCGAACCCTTTTAATTCTGCTAGACTTCCATCATTATTGAATACAGCATAGCGTTTCTTCAAGTTTTTATCCTCTTCCTTTGAAGTCGGAAGTATCATTGCTCGATATGGCCCGTCAACTTCAAAGAAGATAGAGTTTTCGCTATGTGTCTCGTACTTGAAAGATTTGGGGTCTACTAAGGTTTGATATTGATGATTCGTGAACTTCCCATGAATAAGGTAATTTAGCATTATGCAAGGATACGAGAACCCCAACTTCTTACCGTTACCCAGCTTGAAGCAATAATTCTCAGGAAATTTTGCCGGGAGCATACACCAAATTCCATCAGTGTCTAATTCCAATGGCCTTCCAATTCTTTCAATAAGTTGACGAGCTACTTGTATGATGTGAGCACCAGTAAGACAAGTAACACCCGCCATCTCCATAGAATACCAACGTGAACCCTTTCGCATGACATAACCATAAAACGAGTTCAGAATGACCTTGTGTGCCAGCTGTAAAGAATCGAATAATACAATCATCTTTTGAGCATTTTCAATATCAGATGAAGGAGCTCCTGAAGCCTTCAATGTTTCAGTCTTAATTTTCCAATCTTTCTGTTTCCCTTTATAGTCATATCTGCGATCTCTAAAAGCCCTAACCGTGTCAATATAAAAAGGATTCTCACGTTGGCAAATAATTGCTTCTCGCTCAATAGTCTTTGTCTCACGTATTTTGTGATAAATCTTTTGACTATAGATTTGTAGGCGTTTTCGAATTAAGTCCGTTTGTTCAGTCGTAGACAAATCTTGGAATGTTCTAGATGGACTACTGGGAAATTTACCGGGGAAACGTTCATTTTCCAAAGAGCTTTTTATCATATTATATTCATCTCGCTTGGGTGGTAAAAATTCTCCTCTCCATGACCAAGGTAACCTTCGATCACATTTCTTACCAGGGCGATTGAAATCACATGCTGCACAACTTGATTCATCAATCATGGAGTCAGGCTGTAATCGATTAGTTGTCATAATATTTGGATACATGGATGCAACATCTAGATGGTATATTAATGGATAATCGCTCTCATTAGCATTTTCTTTTAGCGTGATTAGGCGATCTGTGATCTGCTTTTTCACATCATCATAATCTACTACATTATCTAGAGATTTCTTTTCTTCAACCTCAATACAAAATTTTAGAGCTGCGTCCAGATCATGAAGAAGTTCATCGATTGCAGAAGTATCAATGGAGAATTGGACTGGAATGTCTGCTCGAAATACACCAGCTTCAATACTTTCGACATGTCCTCCAACATAGGTTTCAGATTCTAATAGGTGACCATCCCAAAAAGACTCTTTTGGTGAGACATGTTTATTTGGTAGGACAATACCTTTCTCATATGCTTGAACCATTAGCAACATTTCACACAAAGTTCCTGTGCCCTTTCTTAAAACAGCATCAGGTCCAAGAGGAATAATAGTACAAAGTGAGAAAATAAACGGATGCACGTATTTCATATAAAGATAGTAAGTTGCTACAGCATCAGAAACTGAATACTCGGCTAGAACTTGTGGACGCTCGCTTGCATACCGTAACATGAGTTCAGGATCTAATTCGTCTGGGTCATATCCAAGCTTGGCAGTTGTTACAGCTTTCAGACCACGGCTTCCTTGTGGTAAATAACTGTCTCGATTAACCCAATGGAAGCAGTCCATATGTGCACTATAATCACAGCAGTACTGATCTTCTTGACCTTTTCTCCAGCCAATCTCTTTATACATATCAATCCCATTGATACTTGCTCGAGCATCCACAAATGGCCAATCAAAAAAGTCCCCATTATACGTGGCAATTACAGTGGGTCGTGACTCTTTGATATGAAGGAAAAATCGTTCTATAACTGACTTCTCATCTGGCTCATTAAAAATAATAAATGGACCTTTATATTCAGGTTTAGGTGTATACTCGAAATCATCAATTTCCTGAGCCACAATCTCTCTATTTGTGATTAAAAAGCCTTGTCCATCAATCATATAAGAAATCATCATGATTTGATCAATTGTAGCGTCAGGGAATTTGAGAGGGAGTTTTGTTGTCTCAATATCATAGGCCATAACCACAGGATCTGCTCTTTGTAGTCGTTCTTCTAAACATACCATATTTGTATTACCATGTTTTGCCTCAACTGAATACCATTTTCCTGTTCTTATACCTATCAAAATCAGCACCAATATCATATTTGGAAATTTCAGTTACCCATATCAATCATAACTCTTACATGATACGGAACATCCCATTCCCGTATATCAACTATGAGATCACCTGCATCAATTGTTGAAATATGAAGTCTCCGGTCATCACGGTCTTCTTGATAAAAATCAATTGAGTTATTTGCGCTACCAATATCAGCGTTCTCTTTCTCGGAGTAGTACAGTGAAATTCACCTTGCAACTTCGGCATACATATCCATTACACTCACTGTCTTCTTGTTCCTTTCTACGATTGGCATAATATCTTTCCGTGCAGCCAGCAAGTTTCCTATATTATTGAATCTCAATTCAAAAAAAGAGCGCCTGTAACCCATTAGATGATTTGGCATCTTGAGATCTTCCTTTTCAACTTTTTTAATAGTTTTGACAGCACCACCACCAGGTATACGCTTTAGCCATTCTTCTGCTTCCGTTTCATAGCCCCGCCTAACAGCTACTAGAAAATATGGTTCGTATTGAATTGTTGCTTTAAACGTTCCGCCATCTTCTTCAATTAGATAACAATCAACAGCAGCTCTTCCCTCTGGAACCTTATCATCTTCAATACTCGTGGATTTAATGTTTACAAGCCAGCCTATTTTCTTCTTTCCTGATTCATAACGCATAAACCCATGTGCTTCATCAATACTATCGGCAAGCTTAACAGCATCACGCTTTTCATGGACTGAAGTTTTTTCATTTCTGTTCGTTGCAGAGAATTTTTTGAGACCTCTCGGCCCTTGATAGGCTTGTTTCCCACCATAGCCATAACCTCTATTGGGCATGCCTTGCACATGCAATTTATAGGAATTAGAAGAGCAACCTTATAATTTAATTCTCTCCTTCTCTCTTTGGTTTTGATATTTTGGCTCTACTGATAAAGATCTTAGATATTCGAGTAGCCATTAAAGGTAAACTGTTCTGGTTTTCCATTACGGAAACGCGAAATCGACGCGACCTGTCTTAGCCGATTCAAGCACAGCCATAAAATCACAGCCACAAGCGTTCGTAGAAGGGTGATGACGTAAGTGTCTCTAGACATTTCTTTCACAAATGTGATATAGCCCATATTGACACCTTAATCATGGCATCTGATATTCGAAATAATAAAGATAATAACACTACCTCTATTGACGAAAATCGGTTAGAGCAAAATTTAAAGCCATCTGTTAAGACTTATGAGACTTTCAATACACCACCGCCCAACGCAAATGCATTACCAGAGGGTAGTGGACAAAATACAGCTGGGGCTCTAGGCCGTCAAGAAGTGCCCAGTTTATTCGAGGCTATAAAAACTGTAAGATGGCAGGACTTTAAACAGGTCCATATGTATCCATGTACAAAGGATAGTTTAATTGTAGGAATAGCAAGTGCATTTGGAATGGGAGGTATTCGGGCTGTATTTGGAGGTCTGCTATAAAATTAAAAGCTTATTTCCTATCCACGACTAATATTAAAGATTTTAGCATCTATACCAAAGGCTGCAAATTGGGCTGTTGGCACATTCGCCGTAGCCGCCGTAGCTTCATATGAAGTATGCCAAGCAAAAAGATCATTTGAGAAGAAGCAGATGAAAAAAATAGTAGAAGTAATGGATCAAAAAAAGGCAGAAAAGGCTGCCAAAGAGGCTGCCCTAGAAGCGAAGAGACTCGAGAGAAGAAAATTAAAAGAGAATGAAGAAGAAAAGAAGTACCATATAAATTGGGGAAAATGGAAATTTTGGTGATAGGATGGTTATCTTGTTACAATAAAATTTAATCTCCCTTTGGTTACAGTGTCTGTAGCCCCGAAGGCTTTTAATTTCCAAACTAGACTGGATTCTTATTTAATGAGATCATGGTTTCCCGTCTGACTCAATAAAGGAGCAAATACGGTTAACTCACTGCTTGATGAGTTTGCAACCAGGCATGAGTATGTGGTTAGAAAAATATCTCAAAATTTGTAATTGATAACATAGTAAATAAAACTAAATTCGATATCGGTATCGATACTGATATTTATACAGTTGGAACTACATCCTGCGAAAGTTCTGATTTGAAATCGCTTTTTGAATGTTAAATAAATGGCTTAATAATCAATGAGATTATTTCTATGATTGAAAAAAACTTTAACCTGAAGTTATAGCGAACTATTTGAGCTGTTTACAGCCAGGCATTCACCAAGAGAAAGACAGCTTACTGTTCTTACTCTTAATTATAAAATTGCAACATCATATAGAGCAGCAAACACAAATAGGACTGGATGATTATGGTTAGATTGATTTCTGACTAGAAACCTATGGGTCTGAAATTCGATTGCAAGGCTAGAAAATAGTTTTTTGTGGGAACTAATCTACTGTATGCTGTCAAAGGCCTATTTCGCTGCTGCAAGAGAGCATCGATTTGGACCTCAACTTGCCCATCCTTATAAAGATAAGGGAAGATTTGCATGGCGAAGATAAGTTAACATAATTGGACGGTCGTCGATGAACATGACGATAGGCAGGGACCTTACTTTTATTCTATGAAGGTTTCTGAAGTAATTGAAGAGCTTGATTCATCATACCTGTCTGGTATTACATTGAAAATTTAGTCTCCTGTTTTCAATCGCTCAATTAAAAAGCCAATCGAAGCGAAAAATACAGCTAAGCTGTCTCCAAAATAAATAGATGGTAATGATGTGGTGATTATCTCTGCTTAACGAAATCGACGTTTGCAATCTCAAGATCAACTCACCAAACAAATCCAGACGGATAGCTTCGATTGGTTTAGGGCCGCAGTCAACATCAACTATACCTACATCTGATAAAAAATCTTGCATGTAATTTTCACTTGCAAAAGGAGATAAAATTCAGGTGAGTCTATTTTAAGCATCGATTTAGTAAATCTAAATACTATCTGGTGTCACTGCTGATTAGAATTGTAGTAATTTTCATTTGTTAATTGTAATTATCAAGTACCTTAAATCCGATCTTTGAAAAAAAAAATATTAAGTATATCGCTTTGATTGTCATGTTTAGTATACTTGAGGCTGTTCAGAGGTATAAATGTGTAAATATTTAAATTGCTGCCGGTAAATGTCACAACTAGTTATGCACTGTTGCCATGGTGATAATTCTAGTATCATTCCAGGGGGCTTGCGTAAGTCGACTCGCATTACAAGGATAGGCAAACTTAATCCTTATAATTCTCTTCGCATAACTTCTTGTACGAAGAGGCGCGGTTCGCGTTAGGCAGAAGGTGTATATTTAGGGCTGAACTAATCATCTAACCCCTATGCACTATTCATCTAACCCCTTAAAAGAGTAATTTTCTTGTAGATTGTCTGCACGCCAACCCCTCAATCTTCCAATCAGAGCTCGATCTCTTTATTTTGGTTTCCCATACAACAGAGATTTACTGTCTATTAAATAATTATTAATTGCAACTCAACCATAGCTCTATGAGGCGCGAGGTTAATTACTCCGGAAAATGAAGGTGCATAAATTTTGTGCACGTAATTAGCCCCACTTTTTTAACTCAAATATCGATTATGTCATTATTACGTCATCAATTCGCATTTAATACACATATTGAATGGGTTAAAATTAATTAATTGATTAGTAACGAGCAATAAACTCGTAATTACAGATACTACCATATTCTATATAACCAAGTCTAGATTTCACTAAAACCCTCCACTATTGAACGTCGGTCTCATAGAATAGATATAAAAACTCCTGGATTTAAATCAGGGCACAGTTGATAAATATTGACCGACTCTGGTTGCTTGCTCATACAACGACCGCTTTCCAATTTCTTGGAGGTTTTTTCGGCATAGTGATCTAAGTCCTCGTCTTGCTATAATTGGCTGATCATTTTAAATAATGGAGAGTTTGTGAGTGACAAACGTTACAAGAGCTAGCAACCAAGGTTCACTGACTTAATATTTGATTCGCTTTCGGGTAAAGTGAGTGGAATTGGTAGTAGGTATCAGGAAATCTAGTCAAGTTAACGTATCATGTCAAAAAGTCAACTAACATCACCTAAGAATTGAGATATCAAATCTCATTCCACGTTCTCAGGTCTTTGATCAAGGACAATCGGTGGCTGATCGGGTTCATCACACTCAAGAGTCAAAGGTCTTCAAGACACCTGGAGCTTGGTGAACCCTTGATAACGAGAGAAGACGAGCGAGCACTTTCATGGAATAAAAGTAATCAAAGTTCTTGCAAAACACAATCTCTGAAGAAGACTGAATTTCAATGTTGATATATTTGAAAGTGTAATCGAGGTCAGATTTTGAAAATTTCAATTAAAAAAATACGGATGATCAAGTAGAAACTGCTTGTGAATATACAAAACCAACTACGGTGGCGCGACAATTTCAAGTAACACGCGACCGTTTTCGGACACGAGCTCAAAGAGGTTCAGGTAAGAGAGGCTCAAAAGTAGCGACGAGACATTTGGCTGTTTAAAGTATTTCCCTTATTCTCTAAATCTATTTAATGACCTTTACCAAGCTCACGGTATGTATTGAGCCTATTATGAACACAGTACTTTAAGTTTTTCGTCGAAGTTCATCATCGCTCGAAACGGCCCACATTGTAGGGGAGAACTGTGCCAGGCATTTATAAAGCGCAATTACTACAATAAGACTGTTCCTTGTAACGGTTTTTAATCTATTGAAGACCCCACCACCGCTACCTAATCCCTCACTAATACCTCTTGTATATTAAGGAATATTTTTGTTGCGCCTTTTTCTAGAAGTGGCGCTTTGTAAAGCGTGGGAATTTGAATTTATACGGTGTATTCAAATGACTGGTGGTTTAGTAAATAAAAAGTACTTCTAGACTTTTTAATTTTTCCCAATTATACCAACATTCGGTCCTCCCATAAGCTACCAAAAATGAAAATCGTCGGAAACTATTGTATTTTACAGCTATGTACAATGATTTGGTCAACTTGTGGACTGATGCCACTGCATGTCCGTATTCTGTAAAGAATGATTTATTAGTTCTCATGTTATCCAAAGCCAATAACCGATAAAATATAGGTTAATGAAGATTTATCGCCTCTCTATCTTTAGAAAACAACCAAGCTCAAGATGATGAGCAATTTTCCCATTCATGTGTCGTAAAATCCTAGATTCGTATTTTCCAAAGTGTAAATGCATAGTACAAATAAGGTTGATAACTAGCTTCTGGTCCTACCTTTGACATCGTATAATTGGAATTTACTTCCCATCTTACTCAGTCAAGTTAGATTTGCAAAATGCTAAGAGTTTACTCGCTTAGTAGAGATACCATTGCTCTCATATGTGAACATTTTGATCAAAGATATGGCATAAGAGCAAATTCTGATACTTATTTTCACCATTAACTCAATTAATTTGTATCTTCGACTCCAAAACATCAAATTCATTCCAGTTTAGTGACCGCCTATGCCAACGCCTTCCAATTTATTTTATGAAAACCCAATGTCGTATAATTTTTTTTTTGTTATTTCTCAATCCATTGGCTCTATGGCACTTTCAAGGATCTCATCCTCTTCGCCTGATAATGCTCCCTTGTCAACTTCTTGAGATTGATTTTTCGCATGATTATCTTTTATTATTTGTCCGCCACCTTTACGCCCAAAAAAATCTTCAGTTCGTATCCCACGAACATCATTTTGACTGACACCTGTCATATTCACTCCCTGCTCCCGTTGTTTTTTGATTATTTCTCTAACAGGAACCATAGCTGCATCTCTGCAAGCTTCTTTAATATCACTACCAGACATGCCGGCCATAACCTTAGTCAGATAATGAATATCGAATTCTTTTTCATCTATTTTTGTATCTTTTAAGATAAGCTTCAGAATTCGTAATCTCTGGGATTTATTTGGTAGCGAAACAGGAAATTTTTTTGGCATCCTTCTCAAAATAGCCTCATCAATATCCTGAATACGATTAGTAGCACCAAGAATGATTATCCTAGCCGGTAGACCAGATTCATTTGCTGAAGTTAGCCCATCCCAAAGAGTCATAAATCTATCATTGTCAAGATTATCTCACATCGAATTTTGATTTACTCACTCTGCTTTCACCATGCCACTTGCCTCATGTTCTCCACTCCGTCGCTGGCCCAGAACAGCATCGATTTCGTCAATAAAGACAATAGTTGGTTGTAATTTTCTTGCTAAGGAAAAAACAGCCCTTACTAGTTTATTTGAATCCCCATACCATTTTTCCGTCAGAGTAGAAATGTGAAGATTTATAAAGCATGCTCCACTTTCATGAGCTAGTGCTTTAGCGAGCATAGTTTTACCACACCCAGGAGGCCCATAAAGGAGAACGCCTGATGGAGCAGCTAGTAGTGATGAAGATTGCGAATATAAGTGAGGCATTGTAAGAGGGTATATGACAGATTCCTTAAGTTCTTCAATAATATCTTCTAGGCCTCCAATATCTATAAATAGTTAGATTCAACTCTAGTCCCCCTAGTTGTTACCTACCATCGAACCCCACTGGAATATCATCAGGCGCAACAACCTCCAGGGCAATCTGATTCTCATATTGATCAAGTACAAGATCTTGCTTTGCTTTCCGTCTCGAAGAACCCGTATCATTTTCATATTCATCAATAGAATTAACGCTCTTGGACTGATCAAGCCTCCGTAGATTAGAGACAGCTTTTAAACGTGCCTGTTCATGCTGCTCTTTTTCTGAATCGGCTAACATTGGCAAATTAGATACTACACTCTTTGCAATATAGTACATAGAGAAGCTCTGTTGATAAAAATATTAGAATTCATTTGCAATAATCCACTATTCAACAAGTTGGCCTACTGATACGACAATGAGCAGCAAATCTTGCAGCAGGCCATATTTTCGTGTCTCTCCCATAGCAGATGGACTTGGTTACAATATTTGAGATAGCAAGCATCCAATCAAATGGGTAGATTAAATATATAATTGTCGTATTTTAATGAATGTAGCATGATAGAATTTTTGAATGTTGACAGGGGCCACATTCAGTCTATTAGTTTTAAAATCGCGTCATAAATGTAAATAGACCCTAGCTTAAATAACTTTCCTAACTCTACGAGACCAGTAATGATCGTTTAAAATTTATCAAATATTGACTCTGTCATAATACCTCCAATATGATAACCTGTTAATAAGCTAAAGAAAATTTCTTTGTAATGACCTGATTGATTCTTCCGCTGTGAATGGCAGAGTAGCTTGTGTCGCGTCTGCGAAATATCCATTAACTTGAAACATGACTCCGAGGAAGAAGAAAAGTGCACGAATTACTGTATCCAAGAAGAAATCTACTTCATCCAAGACCCCAGAAGTAAGTGTAACTGAAAGTATAGCTACCAGTACGAACGCATCCAAAGTTGAAAAACGAAGCAAAAGGCGACTCGTGGCGACTGACGAGATCAGTGGACAGAGTTGTAGCGAGTTAGAAGAGGCCAACAAAATAAAAAAGGATGAGGTAGATGAGACTATTATAAATGCACTACCCCCTGAGAAAATAACCAGAAAAATTGGTAGTAGATCAAAAATAGTCAAAGAGAATTCTTCTGTTCATGATAATAATCTTCAAGAATCACCCAAGCTTGTTAATGCGAGGGTTCAAATCCCACTACAGAGGAAAGGACGTTCAAAAAAAGTGATCTCACCTGTAAGGCCTTCAGATAAAGTGATTTTAGAATCACAAGAGACTGAGATTAAAATATTAAAAGGAAAAGATGAAATTGTGGAATTGGATGAGATTGTACAGAATGAAAAATCAAAAGCAGTAAAGTACCCTCGAGTCAGTAAAAGACGCCGAACGAATAGTTTATCAGATTTGGAAGCTGAAAATTGTAAATCTTTGAAATGCAAGATAGAAGAAATCAATAAGAGATACCATAATCTACAATTAAAATATGATGAGGTTGTGGAACTTGGTATTAAAGAAGCAGAAAAAAATTTCGATAAACTAAAAAGGCAAAACGAAGAAATCATCAACAGTAAGTCGTATGTATTTTAAAGACTACGAACTGATTTATCCTAGTATCAAATAAGTGCTTGACTAGTCTGAAAACTGACCTGAAAAATCAGATTTCATTGGCTAATGAGGCTAAATCTCTGGAGAAAAAACTATCTGTAGCAGGAACTGAAATTGAATCGCTTCGAGCTAAAATATGGCAACTGGAAGGCTCACTGGCTGATAGTCAAGCCCAAAATAAAACATTATCAGCTAAGCTGTCCGCAAACCGAACAGCTGCAGTGTCAGTAGAGAGTGTCAATTCAAAGGTTCCTAGCAGTGCGATCAAGGCTAACGGAGGTATTCGGATGATGGGCACTGTTGAGGCAGCTTTAACGGCTCAGGCAGCTCAGCTGAAAGAGGACATGTATAGTGATTTGACTGGCCTTCTCATGAGAAGTGTGACCCGAGGTACCGACAAAGATTACTTTGATTGCATTCAGACAGGACGTAACGGCAGTAAGTTAAACCTCTCATCAAGTTTTATCTGGCATTTATTAACCTTCTCCGTGATTCAGCTCTTCATTTTAAATTAGCTGTGGGCAATGAAGCATCAGCAGATAGTTATGATGATATTCAGTGTAGCTATACTCCTTTGCTTGATCCCAATAGAGATAAAATGCTTATGGAATTATTGCCTGACTATTTAGTCGATGAAATTACATTTCCAAGGCCTCATGCTACTAAGTTCTATGCCAGAGTTGTTAAGGCTCTGACAGAAAAGTCTGTTTAATTGATAATAATATATCTCCAACCCTTTTAATCGAGTACATAATGTAAAATTATATTTAGATAGATAGATATTGTTAAGACAATATAATTAAGGACAACTTAAATTGATTTGATTTTATGATTTTATAATAGAGTTTAAATTACTAATGGTAATCGCTTCTGGTACTCCCCCAATTTCCTAAATGTTCCCTATGAGCCCAAAATAGGTTCGGTTTAACGGACTCTTGAACGTATTAAGCGAAAATATTAGGCCAACAACAAGCAAAAAAGCTCACAGCATTCTAGAATTTTTTAATTTATAGTGAAAATTGTTAATTGAAAATATTGATAAAAATTTTTAAGAAATAATAAATAGGGAGTCGTAATCAGAGAATTGGAAGATAATAGGTAGAAGAGTAGAAGCTTATTGGTACATACAAATAGGCAGATTAGCTACGTTGGCCAGGGAACGGCTTCCAGAACAAGTTAACTAATTTCGCTTAACCTTTTTTGAACTTGCAGGGGGAACATTTAGGAAATTGGGGGGTATCAGAAGCGTTTACCTTACTAATGTATCAAAAGCTAATGATATGACGTCATTATTACTCACATTATGAATTTTCGACACATAGTTGTTTTGCCCACAATAAGATCACTGCAATTTGCTATTTACTATAAGTTTAAATACTGCCGACCCTGAAGAAGGACAACAAGCTTTGTAAAGAAACAAGAAGCCATACGATTGATTCATTTATGAGTTGTGGTGAATATGCGCGACTGCCAAGATTCAATTTTGTACACCCGAATTACATGGTTAATTCACTACCATGCTTAATTTTTTTTCAGAATAATCAAAAAAAAATTTTCCCGAGAAGAATAATCGGCATGTTTACCTTGTCAGGGTGCCCTCAACCGCGTGATGATCATGGAAAATAAAGAGAGTCCTTTAAGAAATAGGATGCTGTCAACTTAGATTTGAGAAGGGGAGTCATAATATCTTTGGATCGGTCATCTTTGCGAATTTAACGGACGTAATCAATAAAAAAAGGCCATTATAATAGCCGGAATGAATCGCCTTAGTTTTTTAATTATTGCTTTAGCATTTCATCTGGTCTATATCTATTCTATTTTTGATATCTATTTCGTTAGTCCCATTGTATCTGGTATGCGCAGTTATGGAGCAGAAAGACCAGTTGGAATGGAACCACCGGCTGATAGATTAGTTCTTTTTGTGGGTAAGAACGATAAGTGATGGGACCCGCATGTGATCAGCTGCTAATAAAGATTCTCACTCAGCTGATGGACTTCGAGCCGATAAGACTTTCCAATCTTTTCCTGAGCCGTATCCAGACACAGACAAAGATTTAACTCCACGCCCTTTGACACCTTTCTTACGCTCTCGCATTCTTGAACATGCAACTTTTGGTGTCTCGCATACTCGAGTACCGACGGAATCTAGGCCTGGCCATGTAGCGCTTATAGCAGGTCTATATGAGGATGTATCAGCTGTCACGACAGGATGGAAGCTAAATCCAGTCAACTTTGATAGTGTTTTTAATAAGAGCCAACATACTTGGTGCTGGGGAAGTCCAGATATTTTGCCAATGTTTCAACTCGGTGCCGTGCCTGGTCGAGTGGATGCATACTCATATCCTGCAGAAGATGAGGATTTTTCACGGGATGCAGCGCAATTAGACACCTGGGTATTTAGTCAGGTCGATAGCTTTTTTTTGAAGGCAATGAAGAATGCTACTCTTGAAGCAGAATTACGACGAAAGAAGGTAATTTTCTTCTTACATCTTTTAGGCCTTGACACAAATGGCCATGCGCATAGACCATATTCAAAGGAATATTTAAGCAATATTAAAGTCGTGGATGAGGGAATCAAGAAAACAACTAAATTAATTGAAAACTTCTACAACGATAGCAAGACTGCTTTTGTCTTTACCGCTGATCATGGAATGAGTGATTGGGGAAGTCATGGGGACGGACATCCAGATAATACTAGAACCCCTCTTATAGCTTGGGGCTCTGGAGTTGCTAAGCCCATCAAGACCCCTGGAAAAATTGCTCCAGGACATGATGAATTCTCTTCAGATTGGTTACTCAACCACATTCAGAGGCATGATGTCTCGCAAGCCGATGTTGCCGCGTTAATGGCTTATTTAGCAGGACTTGATTTCCCAGTAAATTCAGTTGGTAAACTTCCATTAGAGTTTCTTTCTGGGAGTTTAAGGGCAAAAGCAGAGGCATTTCTAGCAAATACTAGAGGCATTTTAGAAATGTATCGAGCGAAAGAGAATAAGAAAAAGGAAAATGAATTAAAGTATCGTCCTTTCAAAGCTTTTGATGGTGCCAATCAATCTGCAGATTATAGGATATCTAGTATTAGAGTGCTCATTGACCAAGATAAATACAAAGAAGCTATTCAAGAGACTAATGCCCTTTTTAGTGATGCACTCCAAGGTCTTCGTTATCTTCAAACGTACGATTGGCTATTTCTTCGAGCATTGATAACGATTGGATATCTCGGCTGGATTGCGTTCGCCTTGTCAATAGTCATTGACTTTCATGTTCTTCATGGCAAGACACAAGTTACTCGCACATATTTTAGCAACGCAGTTTTCTTATCTGTACTTTCAATATTATATTCCTCTTTCTTCCTATCAAAATCACCTTACACTTACTATGCATATGCTATATTCCCAGTAGCTTTCTGGGAAGAGGTTTATGTACGTAGAACTGCTTTAAGCAAAATTTTATTGCTCAGAAACTTGAAGAATTACAGTAGTCCTATTTTGCTCTTTTTTAAAGCCATATTAGGGTTAGCTCTCATAGAGTCTCTTGTAAGTGTTCAGAAGATATACCAATGTCGAATCCCTAATCGGTCATAGGCATTAGGCTATTCCTTCAGGGAAATTTTCTCCGTATTATTTGTCGGTGGTGCGTTTTGGCCAGTTATCTATGGCATAGATTTTGTGCTCAAAAACAAAGCGCTTGTTACAACCTGGGTCTTGAATTGCCTATTAATGAGCTCCTTCACTCTATTCCCCGCAATGAAGGTCGAAAACTTGAAACTCATGTTCGTAGCAAAGCTAAATTTTCGGGTTTCTGTTGCTAATTTTGAACAGAATGATCGGTGGCTCATTAATGGTTATCATTGGCATAAATTATCTAATTTTTGAGAACAAACTCCTGGTCAAGACAGGTAATCTTTCTCGCTCCTTGGTTGGAATTCAGGTAAATTTTTCGAATTCCCTTACTTAATATTCACACTTACCATACTAGATTGGCTTTTTAATTCTAGCCATGATCATCACATATTCCAGTGTCCTTTCTTTAGAGGCCAAGTTAGGTCTTCCAATAGGAAACCAAATTTTAGGATGGGCTGTAATAGGTATGTAGGGAGGTTGTTTCGATTATTTTATCTTTTCTAACAGCATAAAGTATTCTCACTAGTAATGCCCCTTCTACACAAGTTCCAGCCTAATAAGTATTATTTGCATCGCTTGTTGGTAATATTCCTAACATTCTCGCCGACATTTGTCATTCTTACCATATCATATGAAGGACTATTTTATATTGGATTTTGGACAATCCTTATTACGTGGGTGCAGCTCGAGTGTACAGTATTTAGTTTTACAAAGTCCAAAAGTAATCCTACGATTAGCTCAGCCATTACATCGGATCCTACTTCGTTAACACCATTTCGATCTTTGACATTATCTGATATCCGCATATCCCTTTTTTTCTTAACATTTCTGCAATCTGCATTTTTCAGTACAGGCAATATAGCATCCATTTCCGCCTTCAGTTTGGACAGCGTGTATAGACTGATACCTATTTTTGACCCCTTTTCCCAAGGAGCTCTACTTATTTTCAAACTCATGATACCATTTGCTGTCGTATCGGCGAATGTCTCCATCTTGAATAAGAGGCTAGGATTACCTCCGTCAGCTCTCTTCATGATAGTTATAGCAATCAGCGACTTCATTACTCTTCATTTCTTTTGGGTGGTAAAAGATGAAGGTTCGTGGCTTGAAATAGGCTCCTCAATTAGTCATTTTTGTATTGCAAGCTTGTTGTGTATATTTGTAGCTGGCTTGGAAGGTGTTGGTGAGATTCTGACATGGGGCGTGGAGGTAGAAGAACAAAATTTGTCTGTTAAATAAAAAAAATTAAGTATTTAAGCATCAGTACTAACGTCATACAAAATGAAGTAAGGCGTCCCTCTCAATCAACTCTTTCACGAATGGTAGATTATAATCCAGGGACACTTCAAACTGATGACAAGGATAGGAGAGTAAGAACAGTATGCCAATTTCTGTATAGGGTTATTAGAAACAAAATTAACTCCAGTGATTCTTCTTATCTGTATCCAAAATAATAAAAATGTAACATTATCCATAATATCAGTATCCATTAACCACTTATGTAATAAGAAGGACAAGGAGAAGGTAATCAGTCTCATACATATAAATTGCAAGCAATTAAAGAGTGTTTATAGCAAAGGTCATCATAAGGAAGGAATATGTCTTTGAAAAATTGACTGGGTAACCCGATGACAATGGATTACTTGTCTGGGAGAAATGCAGCTAAATCTCCCTTTGCGCCACAACTACAGAGCTCATAAATATAATTCATCTTGTTATTTAATAAGTAAATAAATAAGGAAGGGCTGAGCGCATTTATCTTAATAGCCAATGCACTTTCATTGCCTGAATCCGAAGGTAATAATGCGCTAATTAAGAAGTAGTTTGTGGTTCTTCACTCGATCATAAGCTTGTCCAGGTTCCCCCTTCTCTCGGCAAATGTCGACGCCAAGTTAGATCCTCACAGTCTCAACAGACTACACTAACAAGTCGCAACTAAATCTGTTTAGATCCCTTTAAGAAATCCCAAATCTTTATCAGCTAAGTCAAATGTTAGAGACTGCGTCGGCGCAGGTGCTATAAGTATCCCTGCGCCATCCCCTATGCCTAATAATCAAGGATTAGGTCATCCGAGTTTCCGTCTGTATGTAAGAAAAGTGCGAATCATAGTAGAAAATATAGCTGATACTGTGAAATCTAGACAGCGGGCATCGCGTGCGTGTGAGGTATGTTAATAATTTTTTTGTGACTCATGTCTCTAACCCATAAGTTTGTAATGTTTGGAGACCATTTGTGCCTCGGCACAGAAGGTTCCCGGACAATGCATCATTGCCTGTGCTAATAGCTGACTATCACAATAGACCTGCCATGCCCGAAAGGTACATTTCCAACACCTCCTACGGTTGCAACTTCAATACTCAACACGCATGGTGAATCACTGATATGATGTAGGTTCGATGTGATGCTGCCAGCCTAGGAACACCATGTACCAACTGTGTCGCATTCTCAGTGGAATGTAAAATTCCGACTGGGAAAAAAAAAAAGACTTCAGCCAACAAGACTAAAGATATTGATAAGTATGTCTGTCCACTATAGTACTAGAATGATATTGATAACTAAAATGCGCCTAAAGTAATCGGACAGAAACTGGGAAGGCCTCTTCACCAAAGATCAGCTCTCCTGATATTACGTGTGATGCTAAATTTCTTCCTCAGCAATCTGAGGTTCCTGAAGTCATTCCAACTCTCTCTGGTGCCGATGATTCTCAAACTCAAGTACAGGAAGATGAAACTAATCGGGTGCAATTTATTAAACCAAAATTCACAAGGGCACCCATAATTGATGCTGGTAGAGTCGCATACTTAGGGGAATCTTCAAACCTGAACCTTCTTGTCAATGATAAACACGGCACAATAGATGCAGTTCATTATCCATTACCCGAGAATGCGAAAGGCTCTCGGGCGAGGTTGACGGAGTTGGACAATGTAGAGATCAATATACTGCGACAAAGAGGTGCATTCCTACTTCCTCCTAAGGCGCTTTGTGATGAACTAGTAGATTCATACTTTAAATGGGTCGCCCCTATTGTACCGGTTATCAATCGAAATCAATTTATGCGGCAATATCATGATCCCAAAAATCCCCCATCCATACTTTTGCTTCAGGCTGTCCTACTAGCAGGATCTCGAGTTTGTACAAATCTTAAATTAATGGATGCAAATGGGTCTGCAAGTCCTGCTGCGCTGACTTTTTATAAACGTGCCAAGGCACTTTTTGAAGCTCACTATGAAGATGATCGAGTAACGATTGTGCAAGCTCTTGTTTTGATGGGATGGTACTGGGAAGGTCCTGAAGATGTTACTAGAAATGTCTTGTATTGGAGTGGAGTGGCCTTAATTGTAGCTCAGGGCTCTGGTATGCATCGAAGTGTAGAACAGTCTCAGTTAAGTCGCGCCGACAAGCGGCTCTGGAAACGCATTTGGTGGACTTTATTCACTCGAGATCGATCTGTTGCTGTAGCCCTTGGTCGCCCAGTGCACATCAATACGGATGATTCTGATGTGGAAATGGTATGTGAAGATGATTTTATCGAGGATGATAATCCCGAGTACCCCCCAGATAAATTGCACGTCCAATTTTTTCTAGAATATGTAAAGCTATGTGAGATTATGGGTTTAGTTTTATCGCAACAATATTCTGTTGGATCAAAAGCACGATGTCATAATCCTATGGATCTTAAGCATAGTGATATGGCTCTTGCGGATTGGCTTCAAAACTGTCCTAAGGAAATTTATTGGGAGACTTCTAGGCATCACTTCTGGTCAGCTCTACTTCATTCTAACTATTATACTACTCTTTGTTTGCTCCACCGTGCACACATGCCTCCAGCTTCGAATAGTAGGACTGAAGCTTATGACGGTTACAACTCATACCCATCAAGAAACATTGCATTTCAGGCTGCTGCAATTATTACGTCTATCATTGAGAATCTTAACTCTCATGGTCAGCTTCGATTTTGCCCTGCATTCATGGTTTATAGTTTATTTTCAGCCTTAATCTTGCATATTTACCAGATGCATTCGTCAGTTCCATCTATTATTGAAGCAACCCAACAACGAATACACATCTGTATGAATGCTTTGAAAGAGGTTTCACGCGTCTGGCTGGTAGCAAAAATGGTTTACACGCTATTTGAATCTATCTTGGGTAACAAGGTTCTCGAGGAAAGACTCCAGAAAGCTGCCGGAACACGTCACAAAAAGATGACCAAAGATTCAATGAATGGATCTAATCAAGCACATCTTTTCCCTCAGACAAGAGAAACGAGGCAGGTAGTGAATATTAAGAGAAAATATGATGACATGGCGCTGGACTTTAATCTAAATGGTCCAGCACCGCAAGAGTCATATGAAAGATCTCGGCCTCAAACTCCAAGTCTTACGCCTGGACGTGAAGTAAATTACACTAATGCACCATTGACGTCTCGGCCTATCATATCTCCAAATTTACGGCAGAACCCCGATTCTTTAATGGGTGGAAATTCAAGATGTCAGACACGGCCACCTACACCGTTTAATCCATTTTCTATACCAGCGACTCCTCCAGATTTGTATCTAGTAACTCGGAACTCACCCAATCTTTCACAGTCAGTCTGGGAGAACTTTCAGCCAGATCAGCTATTTCCGGAGGGGTCATCCAGCATGCAAACTACTCTTTTTTCGCCTCTATCAACTGACCAAAACTTAGATCCGAACCTTGTCTCAGCTATTGATATATCTTCTAATCAAAACTCTTTACCACAGTTATCACAGAGATCGCGCCATCCAGTGTCTAGACAATTTCACGATACTACATCACAACCGAACCTACTAAGAGGCGAAGTACCACAGAATTGGCAAGGTTGTCATCGACAGAACTCACAAGATGGGGTTGATTATAGTCCTGGTGATTCCAAAAGTACTGTTTCAAATCAAGGACCTACTGTACCTATGACAATGAATGTTGAAGAATGGTACGCGAGATTGATTAGATTTTTTGTTTACTTGTACTAACAGAGGCTTAGGTTTCAATTTTTCGGATTTAACGGGGATTTAAACGGATTGGATGGGGAAATTCCATTGTTTTAGGAGTTGTATGTGATATTTTATTGAAATCAAAATTATGATAATTAAGGCTGTCGTTATCGGTGCTTGGGAGTGTAATGGAGTTTCTTGACCATAAAAATTTTATACACTTATGTTTATACACTTGCCAATAATCTTCTTCAACATGACAAATTTTCAACTCAACGCAACAAATCTAGATTGTGGAGCAGGCTTTTTTTTAGTTTAAAAAGGAGTTTCTTTTAGCATAACCAATTATCTCTCCTCTTCAGAAAATATGATTATCTAGGGAGACAATAACTTCGTATCTACAATTGAACGATCAAGAAATCCTACATTTTTAGCATTTGTTAGAAATAATGCTATTTACAGTAGCTAGCAATGAAATAGCACACACAAGGTATGAAAAAACTTATCACAAATAGTATACTCCTACTTTATATGTTCTATTCAAGGTCCTAGGCACAAGCTATAGAGTACCCTTCGGATATAGATACGGCGGAGCCAGTCGGGATCATGGCCTCAGGCATTCCTGTGAAAGGACTAAGGTCTACTGTAGTTAACAAGGTAGAAAATGTCATAAACTGTTTATTAATCTTCTATAGAAAATGAACTACAAAGGAAATATACATATTTAATTACTCATTTCGCATACCCCTTTTATCCCTATTCGATACCCCTGAGACGTCCTGCAGATATCGCTTAATACCCGACTGGGCAACAGGGGCAGCCCGGTTATTCACTAAAAGCGCAGCTCATTACAATGCCTTACTCATTCCATTCCGCTATTTACATGAGATGTATGTGAAAAATGTAGCTAGAAGGAAACAAAAAGGAAGAGAAGGAAAGAGTATAAAGTTCTGCCTAGCATATCTCCCACCAAGCTCTAACATGCCAGTCGTTTCCTTAGCATACAATCATCTTCTGAAGGTTCATACCATTCCTGAATTTAAGTATGTAAGATTTCGTTTGTTTTGATTTCTCAAGTAGACTCGGCTATACCAGCAAATCCTGGCATAACAACGCGCCCCTCCCTGGATTCGTGTGGGAGACAATCATCGGGTAAACGCCATATCAGGCCTGAACAAAAAGATACATTTTAACACTGAGTGACTAGCGTGGGTAAAGAACGTGAGAGTAAGATTATGTGTATAGTAGAACTTATTCCGCTGTAATTAGGTTCCTCACATTCAGTCTTCTGTCATGTATAAACCTGAAATCCTCAGTCATCCGTTAATTATCTATCAATTATCGTCCATTGTTATTAATTACTCGTCAGTTATCATTAGTCACCAAAAGTACACCCAGAGATATCGGCGTTTAACAAAAGGGCCATCTCTCACTACCTGCAGGAAATGGGTGGAGATATTGCAAAGATTCGCGCAACATTTAGAACTTTCTATTCGCTTTTGAGCTATCAAGAGTGGGCTGGTTAGTTGAGATAAAGGACTCATGACTGTGGCACTTCACCGATATTTTGGCTATAATTTTCTAACGTTATTGAGGCTATCGCCTGGTTAGATTGTCGCTTTTGATAGTTGTGATGATGTCAATATAATACACCATAAGAAGGGTAAAAAAGAAGGAGTAACTATCCTAAATCACTCTACTAGAATTACTGAAGGAAAAGAAGAGAAATAATTGAAAGATGCACTGATAACATGGCAGTAATATTGGAGGAGGAGGAGGAGGAGCATATTCAAACTTGTGGTATTGTGAAATAATTCCTTGAACTGAGTTTTCGCCATTCAAACTACTCACGAATTTTTAGTCAATTTTTCCCAAAGATTAACTATCTACTTTCTAATTTTATATTATCATTTTAAAAATGAACATACGTATTCTTTCAGTTGAAATCAATGCACCAAGAGATGCCTGCCCATTTTCACTTTTGAAAAATCAATTGACCATCCGCTGTTTAGTCAATGGAGTTCACAGTGAATCCTAGGTAGCACAGACGCGGTCTTGGGACCGCCGCACCTGCGTCCGACGCGACAGGATACAGGGAAAGGCTCAAGTCGGCCAATTGCTCTGCCCTTCATCTCCCTACTCTTCTCTCGAAATCCTTTTTTCTTCGCTTTTCAAAATTTGTCTATAGATTTCTAGGGAAAATGTCTGTGAATCTGAATATATTTGTGCTTGACTACCGGCTGCTTATGATTTTTTTGATTCGGGCTCTTTGTATGAAAATCTGAAAATATTTCTTTCATTGTGAGTGGCTAAGTGCTATGTTTTCTCTAAAGCTCTGCCGCACCCGCACCCACTTTTTTTCAAAATTGCTGAGTCCTGCAACTACACTCTAGTCTTGAAACGCACCGGTGCTACTTAGATTAAAACTCAACCCATATATTGAGAAAAAATAAATCAATTGACAAATTTTCATCTTGTGTACTATGCGTTAAAAACTTTCAAAACGCAATTGTCATACGAGCGAGTTTGGATTTAATCAGAGATCTCCACAAAAACAAAATTTCAATTAGCATTGCAACTGCCGTGAATCGAACACGAACCTCCACCTTGGAAGGGTGGAATCCTAACCATTGGACCACAGAAGCGGGTGTTAGGGTCAGATAATATTAAAATATATAGATCAATAAATCGGCAGCTGCTCTATGTACATCACCTCTATAATATATGTACATTCCAGTTCCCTCCCAAAATAACCCATTTTGATTGGCTTGATACCACTTAATTCAATTGGCGGACCTCCGTTGCAGTTGTGTTGTGAATATCTATTTCTACAAGATACTGTTACACACTAACCCTCATTGAGGATCGGCGCCTTAACTTAACAATCTGCAAGATGGGATAATTTGTATTCAAAGAAAGTCGCATAGATCATGATTTATTAAATAAAATAAAATATCTGAAAAACCATTGTAAAACACCATTTGTAGTCCTTTCATTTTTATATCTTAGTATCTAATGCAACGATAGTAAGATTTTTTTCAAACAGATCCTACAGTATTTAATGCACTAAGCTTAGAGATTGTGTGTGGGGTCAAACTGCTTCATCGAGTAAAACGATTCGGAGTGCTTCTTCTTCAGAAGTCTTTTTGGGTAGCTTTTGCTCTCTTGGCCGAAGAAAAAGAAGAAGATTACTATTAGGCACTAGAGAGCTACATAGAATATCAACCTCCACATTAGCCTGGAATAATTGTAACAGACTGTTAACGGGCTTTAATCAATACCATCGATTCATTATTCCCACAGGAAAAGACAAAGTCTATCCCTTGTCGATGGCATGTTAGCAGAAATGTACTGGCTCATTGTAAGTAAAGCTATGATAGTGAGGAAGCATGGGATTCATTTATGACTGAGTTTACAAAGCTTTTCGACTCAAATTCTGTAAGTGAGTAAGTATAATCTGAACGTTACAAACTTTATTGAATCCAGACATATTCCTAACACCTGGCTCAGTCCTTGGAAAGAAAAGCTGGTCATTTACTCTATCTTCAGACTGGCTCACTTTGGTAATACAGCCATATTTAGAGTAGAAGAATCTCACGCTATTCTTAGGCGCAATCTCACTCAGTCGAATCTTGGATCACTCAAAATCTGGAAGCGAATTAAAATTGTGGAAGACCAGCAAATACACTCAGTCTATCGAGGTGTATGACGCCAATTCAAGAGAGAGTATTGTGATTGAGTGATCATTTAGGGGAGTGAGAACCTACCTCGATTGAGGTTATTACTTTGGAGATAACTGATAATAATTGATTAATGAATATATATTGTCTATCGCATCTACACTATTAGGAGGTTGAAGGCAACCATATACATTCTCTGGATCCTTTTCCATGTACAGGATTCTCATGGTATTGTCCAGTACGCCCCTATGATCTCCATACATGAATAATCTACAATAATGTATACGATCCGTATTCGTGTCTATACGATCCGTGTTCGTATCTAGGATATTCTGTTTCAGATTAATTCATAAGTTGTATATTGTTCATACTGTTTATCTATGCAATGCATAAATATACATTCATGTTAATCCCTGTAATGTGCGATATCCCTGGAACATAACAGAGAAATCTTTTTGGTAATAATCTGTACTGTTTACTTTTGAATAATAAGCCTGTTAAGGTTCTCAATCTCGTTGAAAAGCAAAGTGGCTTAATCAATGGTATGTGGTCTGGCATCAAAAGGGCCACATACTCACAAGAATTCTAGCTAACGCAAATAATTAGGTGTGTACTAATACTTACACGACGAGTATGGGTCTACCTTTGAAACACAAAATTAAAAACTGATTACTCTGTGACGATGGAATTCTTGATTTAGCCGATATTCACCACCACTGGTATTGCGGTAGAGTATCTCAAGAAGTAGCAAATAGTGAGAGCCACCTAGTGCCAATGGATCCTCCACTCCGTGCTCCAAGTATTGCAATTAGACAGAGAAGGGCCGCGTAGAGTGGCCGCTCCTTTAGTGGGTTTGAGATTCAGATCCAGCAAGACGTTTGAAAATTGCATTGCTCAGCTTAAACCCTTTCAGATCACAATAGAAGGGCTTGTACTGGATGCTACTCTTCAAACCATAATATAAGGAACTGACCCATCAGGCCAACTTTGCCTCACCTCTTCCGATGCTACATTATTGCCACGCCAATCTAAATAAATCCAATCATAATCAAAAGAAGAAATTTATTAAATCAATTGACTTAAAGTTTTAATAAATAATTTATTGCTTGTTAATGTAATCAAATCGCATATTTAAAGTAATGCAATTTGGGTAATGTAGTGATATTTCATAAAGGTAATTTACATTAGAACAATTTTACTGGGTATCAATAAAAGTACGTTAAAAGTATAGAGCTTTCAGTGTAGTTATGAAGTGCTACTTTGAGTGGTTATGGTAGATAAGGTTGGATTTATTTATAACAACAAAACTTTCGTATCGAGGGCAACAACATAATTCAATGGAATTATGTGAGTATATGACGTAATAAGATTGAGAATTAATGAAATATCACGTGGGTTTGAAATTGTAAAGAAAAAGGGTAGGAACTGTAAAGTTACCTGTTAGAGTTTCTTAGTTCTCTTGCTTTGAAAATAATTCGGGTTTTTCAAATTTATCCGTTGTCTTGAAATTTAATTTTGAAATCTAAATTTAGATAGATCGAGAGGCCCCCTTGATCTGCAGTCCCCAATCCAATTCTAGACGGCACTGGTTAAGTATTGTTTCAGCCTCTCTGGCTAGTCAAGATCGAACTCTGTATTGATGTGCAGATATGAACTTATGTGTTGTTAAATTAATTTTTCAAACATTCTAGCTGCATTGCTCCAATTTCCGCTGGAAACGGTGGAGGAAATTTCTGGTGAAGCTAAAGTGTACGATACTCATAAAAATCACAGAAAGATGATCTCTCGGAGATCCTATCCACACTCCGGGAAAAGATCCGCAGGAATACGATAAACTCTAGTGAACAAAAATACCTTAACGAATAAGATAGAAAGATTTTAGTGCAGACTTAGGGAAGATACGGATGGATATCTTAACTTTTAAAGTCCCTAGGAAAGAGTGGGTAAGATTAAAGCCGAATAGATTTACAGCCAAAGGTTATTCAACACAGGAGCTCTTGTGTTGAATTGTCCTGACTTGACTCCGGATTATTACATTGAATTCTGTGACCTTGAATCAAAAATTTCATATTGATTCAAGGACTACAGGAACTATCAGATACCTGCCTGGAACGAGAATTAAATTGCCAAAAAATACTTCCAAATTCTACCACTTCAAAACTTCTGCTCAACTACTATTTCACTCCTTTTTGTAAGATTAGAGGAGGCATATCTTTGGCAATTGTCTCTACTTTTTGAAAATTATGGTTTCGATCCAGTAAACTGTCTCTGATTTGTACTGAGTTTCGCTAGAACTCTTCCCAAATTTAGGCTCGTTTCAACACGATAATTCTCCAGGTATGACTGACACTAAGGTCTTTTAATTTCAAATCCTTTATTTTTTTTTTCTCCTGGCAGTAATATCAAGTTATTAGATACTCTCTTATCCATCTTCCATTTTATCAATATCTAAAAAAGATCCAAAGCAATGCTTCAGAATGATGTAAAATGAGCCAAGCAATTACTTCAATAATTTTGTTTCGATCAATAATTTTAGTGGATGTTACTTGTTATTGAGTTGTGGATCCAAAGGCTTTTAATCAGTTGAGCACGTAACAGATTTCGAAGCAGATTCACTGTGAGCACGCTGATATGGTTGAAAGCGAATGATGATAAGTTGTCAGATAGATGGTGTAGATAAGGAGGTGATTGCCACAATTTAGTGCAGTGACTAGTGAAAGTAGGGTGCTATAAATAAGCGTAATCAAAACTACAGGGAAGCCCCGGAATACCCGTTTTGAGCTATCGCTGTGAAGTGATGACGAAGGAGCCACGGTAAGCACCAAAAGCAGAATTTACAATTAACTCCCTTTACACAGATCGAGGTTTGAAGCACTCAAACGACGAAAAATCTATAGAATATAGATTACAGACGTTAGACTCTCTGATTTTATTTACTCCCCTTTCGCTGAATCAAATAGCCTAGTGCAACTCTACAATGATAGCATAAAAACTAACCGCAATGCCAATTAAATCACCCGATTGAGAACGAACTTCAGTACCTGAAGCAGCTCAATGCTTCACTTTGATGAGAACGATTTCTCAAACCTTCTTTTATCTTCATCGTTGTTCCTTTCAGTATGAAACCGAGTGTCAGGGAAAACACATCAACGAGTCTTGCCCCACCGATAAGAAGATCTGTCTCTCGACAGCCATCACGTCAAGTTAGTCCCTCAAATGAAGGAACTAGACCAAAAAATAATAGGTTAGAGTCGTTTAACTCTGATCTAGTTTGGAAAAGAAATCCCACCAGCAATCCAGAAGGAAGTCGAATGGTCAGTCCTGCTCCATCGAGCAGATATAGTCGTAACGGAGAAGCAACTCAAGCACCAAGAATCGGATTGAATCATTATGATGAAGTTTCTAACAAGAGTTTTATTCCTGATAGAAGGAAGAAGAATATATGGGATGGATCATGGGCTAGCTTTGGGCTAAATTCCTTACAGGAAATTGCCTTCTCAATGATAGCTGATACAAGTGACTCGAAACCAAGTCGAGCGTCTCTTTACAAAAAGGAAGATTGGTTTGGAAGAGGTAAAGGCAGGAGAGCAACTGAATGGGGACCAGAGGGGGAATCATCCCAACAAAACCATGCGAGGATCGGAGCAGGTATTATGGAAGCCAGGGAAGATAAAATGAAAGAAATGAAAAAGGCCCGTATGCTTGAAGGGCGAGATGATGATAAAAATATGCCTGACGAGACTGGAAATTACAAGCGCAGGACATCTTTGGAGAGAACTGCATCGGGAAACAAAGAGCAAGATGATTTCTCCTTAGTCTACGTACACAATGTACAGCCACACGATACAATTCAAGGGGTTGTACTTAAGTTTCATTCTCGAATGGACGTCTTTAAGAAGGCAAACCGCCTCTGGACAGGAGACTCGATACAATTAAGAGACAAGGTCTTCTTGCCAGTTGAAGCTTGTGAAATTAAAGGAATTCCTTGTCCATCTCCAGCTCCAAGTAACTCAGAAGACTCCAACTCTATAGTTTCGGGCTTAGAAAAAGAAAAATCACATTTTAATAACCATGAAAACTTTCCGAATGGAAAATCTATTGAAAATCATGGGACTAATGAAAGTCATGATAACAACGGGGGCTTTCCGACGCATGTTAGATGGGTTCTCCTTGAATCTTCACCAATTCCTGTTGAAGTTGTACGCATACCACGAAAAACATTAAATTATTTCCCACCTCGTAGAAGAAGTATTGCAGCTCTTTCTACGACTTCAACTCCTCGAATATCTTCAGATATGAACTCTTTGTGTAGATCTTCCCTCGAAAGCCAAAATTATTCTTCGACCCCAAAAACTTCAAATATTGGGCATCATTCTTCTCAGGTTAATACTATGACATCTCTTTCTAGACAGCCTTATCTTTCCGAGAGACGTGACTCTAGTAGCGAAACGTCCGACCGTCGTGGTTGGCTTCAAGGACCTGGTGGAGTTGGTACATTAGGTAAGAATGTACGAAAACCAGGTCCGGCAAAAGACGCGTTGAACTCATGGACTAGAAAAAAGTTTCCTAGCATCGCGATAGATAATCTTCCTTCGACTTCAACAGTCTGCTCTGAAAGTGCAAATTTAAGCCTTGATAGTAGCGACATAGGTCCTATGATTTCTGATGGAATTTTGAATACTCCTGCTTCAATGAATAGTAATGGTGGATTAACTTTTCCAAATGTTAACCTGAATGGGGTCGAGAATTGGGTAAGAAAAATCGCAACGAAGGTCCAGGTGCCCAGAAATTTGAGAGAAGATGCTATTGAGATGCTGGATGGTGTTGGAAGTGATGATGGGAGAATTTTTGATTCGTCAGCAGGTAGATCATCTGCTACAACTTCTAGGTTAAGAGTTAATGAGGAAGGCTTCGAAACTTCTATGAGGGGCCGAGGAAGAAATCGAAAGAGTGATAAAAAGGAATGAGAATAAATAATGATATTTCATATTTTATATAACGTGATACCCGGCCTAATTGTCCACATCTTTGCAACAACCGACCTCTAAAGCCCACATCAACTAGGAGGGCTCAATGCTAGGAAATAAAGATCAAAAGTAAACTTTTTAAAACTTCGTCAAAAACGCCTGTTTACTTACTAATCCTCAGCATACCAAAAATATACAATTTTTACAGACGCACTATCCTAGACCTACAGGAACATCAAAAGACAATAAAACTCAAGTTATAAGAAGTGTGACAACTACAAGATTTATATTCCCAATCTAGCTACATATTTTTTGGTAAATTGCTGTGATTGATCAGCAATGTTCAAAACGACAATTTTCTAATTTGTCGATTTAGTTTACAGTCTTTTATTCTTGTTGACACTGCCATAAGAATACTAAAAGAAATTAATTTATAATATGTATAAATAAATACAACAAAGATTAGAACTTACAAATTTTAATCTAAATTCATATCGAATATGTACTATAGTTCAGAAGTCTGATGTATGTAGATAGAGCCCATATCTTTTTTCGGTGTTCTTGGGTTTTTAGTAAGAAAATACATTTTTTCCCTGGCCAACTCTAAGGAAAAAAAAGAGAAGCTTATCGGTTTCCTTCTTAGCTTTTGATGGAAATTTTCTCGAGAGCTTTCTTTTTTGATTTCGGGAAATTATGAACTGAAGACCTGTTTAAATTTGTTATTCAGACAAAAAACTAGGCTTCAGGATTTATACACATGATTGATTATGATTAGTATTGTAAAGTAGAGATTTTGAAATTGTGAATGAAATCTTGAAGATCATATTAATCTACCTGCCCAACCATTCCATCCATCGATGGGCATATAGGTAGAAACATAATGGCACACATATAGTTAAACCTCAAATAACTCAGTTTCCCAAAAAATAGATACCCGCAAAACATAGGAGTTTGAGCAGAACAGATTCGGCTTAGTTCTAAAATATTTCAGGAAATATTATTTACTCCCCTCAAGAAAATTATTTCCCTTCCCCAATACTTTGCATAATTCGGGACCTTTTTCAATCATTGATTGGCGTGAATCAGTTTTCAGTCAATCCACACTTGACACCTTCTAATTCCTACCTTATTAAATTAATTAATTCTCACGTCATAACTCTGTCCCAGCCCCCCATTTCGACATTTCATAAAATTTGTAAAGCGTCACTGCAAATATACTCATATCCCTAGTAGCATGCATAATCCAATAACGGAAAAAAAAAAAAAAAAAAAAAAAAAAAAAAAAGAAACAGCTCCAGCTAAACTTACTCCCTGTCCTAAATTGCCATGGCAACAGTAGTACTAAACGATAAAAGTAGATACTTGTTTATTTATTCATCTAAAACCCTCAAAAAAAAAAAAAAAAAAGATGAAGTCGTAAATTTTACGATATTTAAAATGAAAATTGATGGTTTTACAGCCAGGATTTTTTTTTTTCAAGTTGGTTGAACTGGCCTATCGTTTACTGGCTAAAAAGAGACTTATTGATATCATACTAAAATAAGTATTAAAATCCGGGGTGAAAAAAAAAAAAGGAAAAAAACTTCTTAGCATTACTTTAAGCGGAAAATTTTTACAAAAGGATAGAGTATGAAAAAAAAAAAAAAATAAATTAATAATAATAATAATAATAAAAAAAAAAAAATAAATTAAGCAATAGGAAAATTTAGTACCAGATTTTCATCTGACTTGCTTACATAGAAGCCTGACCTCGAGCCTTTCATGAGATATGTGACGTTGAAGAATATATATTATAATCTGGAGTCTTGTAATTTAGAGTAATATCAACAACCAGATGCCAAGATTTGATTTTTTTTCCCTTAGTGCATATAAGCGATAGCTGATGAAATCGTGTTAAAGGGGTTTAAAAAAAAAAAAAAAATTTTTTTTCTTTTTTTTTTCTTTTTTTTTTTTTTTTTTTTTTTTTTTTTTTTTTTTT
>QVIK01000201.1:62014-72488 GCA_003957845.1 Oidium heveae
TCCCCCCCCCCCCCCACATCCATTTAGGGAAATCCTATAAGGACCGTTCGTTCGTTTTATTACAATTTCATTAAATAATCTGCGGCCACCTACTACGTCCACTACCTATAAGTTCTATATACCATCCTTTTTAGTTATGCCAGCCAGCCACAGTTACCTAGGTGACAGGAACAAAAAAAAAAAAAAAACAAAATGTCAGTATTTACTTTGACTTAGTTTTGATCAGTATGTAAGTCAGACAAGTTAAATAATCTCCCTCTATTTAATAATTCTTCATAATCTTAATTGACCTTAGATCGAGTTCTCTCTTCGTTAACTTGACACGCTTTATCACATAAGAAGTGCTCATTAATACTAAAGAGCCTATCAAAGCCTTGGTGATTGGAACGTTTATACTATTACATTAGATGTCTATTCTAAATCAAGCTTACAAAGAACCATGATTTAAAGCCTCAGAGGTATCCTTAGATGAAAGAAAATCACGCATTGCTCTAGAATAAGTCATGATTACGCACATCAAATATTTAACGTAACTAAGCTATTTGTTTTACCAGGTATGTGATATGGAATACATACTCTTGCGCTTGACCAGCTATGATAGTAGATTAAATGATTTGTGATATAACTTGGTGTGAAGGAAATGTTATATGATATTGATACTGTCTATTCAAGGTGATGATGTGCCAACTACTTATATTTACATAAGGACTCGCGTAATCATTCCACGCTAACATACCGATATGCTAACATCTCAGAAATATATAATCACCATTGGCTTTTGTGAGTATATCTGCTAGCTGATGGTTGGGTGAGACATAAGTGGCGTATATATTGCCCTTCGGTATTGCTTGCGACAATAGGAGTTCCGAAGTAACATGTGCTCAGAAAGTTTCTGATTATCGTGGTTTATCATAACTTAGATAGCCCACTTATTATCGATTTAGAGGTTAGTACATGCTGCTCCTTCAATACAATCAGTGAGACCTGGTTCTGCGGTTAGTGACTTGACCCATTGAAGTTGACGGCAAGTTTCAGTTGCTGCCAATTCCTCTGCCTTAGTATTGGATAGAACAGCTTCTCGTTGTAGGTGTGACTTCCGGCTGATTAGACCGGATGACAACCTTACCAGCATTCCTGGTGTCGATCGACTAGTGTTTGGATCAGCTGCAAAGTCTACATCTGTGTAGGCTTCTAGAACTGCTTGATGACCATTTCGAGTGAATGTTGCACCTTGGTCAGGATTCTTAGTTATGTATCGGAGTACTTGACGTACAGCTTGCATATGTTCACTTGATGGATTGGTCAAGAATCTTGCAAGGTTGTTAGCCGCGTAGGCAATATCTATTCCTGTGTTATTTGAGAGATATTGCAGTCAACCAAGGCATCAGTAATACTCTGTCTTATTATGCGATAGACATTGCTCATTATTTGGTTCCATCACGCATTCTATGGATGTGTTTGTTATCTTGCAGTCTGTGAGACCGTGACGTTTAAGAAGCGAACGTACGTATTGATCTTGAGAGAGTTTAAAAATCATAGTTGACGTATAACTAATCTCTATTCAGGTTATGTTTACGATCTAACGCTTTCATTATTTTGTCTATTTTTGCATGATGTGGACTTACAACTTTAAAATCGTCAACATGCATCAGCATAAAAAGATCTTTTTCACTATTGAAATAGAGGCATACGTTGGATATAGTAGGAAGTAAACCTAGCTGTGCCAGTGTTGTTTTAGCGTCATCTTACCACAACGGTGCTGCTTGTTTGAGTCCATAAAGGGCTTTACAGAGTCAGAAAAATTAACCATTTTTCTCGTAGTCTTTTGGTAATTCCATGAACAAGTCTATTTAAAGATCATGATTAAGGAACGCCGTGGGTACGTCACATTGTCTTCTATACCAACCCAGTTGGTTTGCAAGGACGAGAATAATCCGTCCTATCTCTGGTCTGGGAGTAGGGGTAAACGTTTCATGATAGTCGATGCCAAATCACTGGGTGAAGCCTTTAGCCATGCAGCGTGCTTAATAAATTTCGATTTCACCATTTGCTTGCAGCCTTTTGGTAGTTGTGGTTGTGGGATTGTAAGTATGGCTCCCTTCTTCTTCAAGAAACAGAACTCATCATATGCTGCCCTTTTCTATTGTGGGGCTTTAGGTCCAGTCATTGCTGTGTGGATGGAGGATTATCCCTCTGGTTAGATGAATGATTTTGATCAAGTGTCCATTTTTTATTATCATGTAGTTCAGATTGTATTGATTGGTAATTGAATGTACGTTCATATGGGCAATTTGAATGTTAAAGAGGCGATGGTTACGAAAACATGGAGTCCGTATTTGACCAGTAGCTGATTTTTTGTTGGCATTCAATGCAACTCAAATCATCGCCGAATAAAAAATCTTCAGTAAAGGTTGCGTGGGGGTTGATGCTTTCAGTCTATTTCTAAACTTGAGCTTGTGTCCAATGGGGGTGATATATAAGAAAGTTTTTGTTAGTATTCTTTTGAAAACCTACAAGCCAGCCCATACTGGCTCTTGGTTCGAATTTGCCTGGCTTTGGATCAATTAGTTCATATGTACGACATTCAAAGCGTGGAAGATAAGTGAAGTCAATTTGACTTGAATGGGGTTGCTTTAAACCCTTGAAGAAAGCTCAGTCATGGTATAGCTTTAGTGTGAAGGCAGAATGCACAGCTGGTAAGGTAGCAGGCATGTAATATTGTCCATGGCTAGTAACAGGCTGGCATTTTTGCATCAATGAGAATGGATCTAGCTTTCCTTCAATTAAAATTGTTAGAAGCTTCTGATGCGCCGTTTTGCTCTGGTGTGTATGGAACTGATACATCTATTCTGATGCCACTTTGGTCACGGTATGTCTTGATTCGAAAGAATTCAAAGCCTCCGTCTCTAAAAATAGTGCGGATTCCTTTGTCACATTGGTGATTCTGAATTTATAATTTCGTTGTATCTAATTAGAGCAGGAGCTGTATTCTCCGCTATTATAATTTCTACATGGGTCTTTTCCGATTAAATTCATATCGTTTGAGATACATAAGTTTTAATTGTATCGAATTTCAAATCCAAAGCTCACAGACTATAGAATTGAAATTTGATATACGTATTCCATCATCCTCCATATATTTTGGCTTAAGTTGACACAATTTCTCTTTAATATGGCGAATATTACCCATATAATCTGATATTAACATCCCAATATAGCAAAAAGCCTTTTAGCCTTGCCATTGTCAATTAACCAAGGTGATTGCTGTTAAAGCAATAGGTAAATCTATCCGAGTATCTATATCACGTTTATTCAAGGTATTTGACAATCTTTTCGCTATTAGGAAGGAAATATATAGAAAACTTCGTTCTATAGTTATTCTATTGCTCAGTGTCAGATTGCGGATTGACTAGATAATAGAAAGAGTAAAAAGGCGTAAGAGGGCTTAATAGCTTAGAGTGATAAAAGGTTATATAGTGTTTTTTTTGAAGTCAAGAAGTTCAAGATGTTCTAGTGCTCAAGGTGGTCGAGGTGGTCAAGGTTTTCAAGGAGACTAAGGATAACAAGAAAGACACCAACGTCTATAGGACTTAAGAGGTTCTGATATTGACAGAAGACAAAGCGTGGAGCTCAACTACTAAAGAATACCTCCTACATATACTTCGTGGTACCTTCACCGTTTTTCCCAATAAGCGAAGTAAACCCAACTTATCTCTAATGACGAAATTTAAACCGAAAATCCGAATAGGACTCCCGGCTTCCATCCCAACTTGGCCAGGACGTTTCTTTTCGAGTAATAACTGTTGTCTGCATGGTTTGTGCAGTTGTCTGTACTGCTGGCTGTAGTGGTTGTAAAGTTGGTCCTTGTCTTTGTTGTTCTATAAAACGCAGCACTTGTTCTAATTGTTGTTGTGTTAAGAAAGGAACTGCCTGGTCTAAGTCGTTATCTGTGGTTTGTGAGCTTTCTCTCAAGAACTGGTCTTGCATGGTTGCATCATTTCCAGACTTTTTATCTGGACTATTTGTTTCGACTTTATTGATGCTAAAAAAATATTTGAGGGATGAATTCGACGAAGTATTTACGGAATCTGGTACCGTGTAACTCATAAAAATAAAATAAAATAATCCAAAATAGGATACACAAAATTGTCTCTTCTGGATAATATCACGGAGAGAATATCAAATAAAGCGATAGATAAAATATATGTGAAGGGCTATAAGTGTCGGACCTAGCTCGACAGACAGATGCCCAAATACTGTTTATATTTTATTTATGTAGCTACAAGAAGTCAAGAGCGACAGTCTACTTATAGTCTCATAGCTAGCTAGCTAGCCTGCCCCTTTTTCCTACAAGCAATACTCTATTCTCGTTGATGAGAAAACCTCCTGCTATTTTACTCGATTACCTTTCACTATTCTGGACTGTCGTGCATAACCCCTATGCGCCCCTATGCCCCCTGCATATCTTTAATACTCAAGTGCATAACTATTTATTACTAAGCTGGGCTATATCCTAGCCCAGTTACGACTAGGGCGTAGCCCCTAGCAGTAATTAACATAATGTCTGAGATAAATTCCCAATATCTTATTCATTCTCTCGGTTTGGCCATCTGTTTCTGGATGGTAAGAGGTAGATAATTTGTGATTAATCTTTAATTGGTTGCAAATTTTCTTCCGTATCTTATCTATGAATGCTCTTCCTTAATCAGATACGATAGAATCCGGCAGGCCTGCAAAACAGACCACATTGTTAAGGAAGACCTCAACAGTTTCTCACGCCGTAGGTCCCTCGAAGGGCATAATTCACACTCTCTTGGTTAATCGATCTACTACCTGTAGGATGCATCGACATTCATACCCTCTAACTTTACAAATCGGAATGGAGCTTCTGGTGCTGGTAAAGGCTGGAGGAAACCATCAGGTTTTTGTATCGATGGATTATTTCTCTGAGACGATTCACATCCTCTAGCATATTTTATACAATCTTTATGGCAGTTCGGCCAGCCTACCATATCCCTGTCAAAAGATACTTATTTTAGAATATTCTATTTAAATGATACACGGGGAGTATCCTGCGTAGGACACCCCTGAAAGCCTATTAGTTTTTTCTATCTACGCCAACCAGCGCAGGTTATAGATATTCAACATCAGCTTACCAGCCGTTACATTGTGACAAAGCTGCAGCAGTGACGTAATCTGAAGCATCTGTTTCGAGAATTGTTTTTCGCCTTGGATCAAAATGTGACAGTATGCTTCCTTTCTTGAATTCCTGTTTGATTTTACAGAACGAGTACTCACACTCACTATCCCACGCGAACTTGATTTCATTTTTTGTCAGTTTTGTTAAGGGTGCGGCAAGACGAGAAAATTCCGGGATAAATCGACGAAAAGAATTCGCGAATCCTAGAAAGCATTGTATGTTTCGAACGGAGCGTGGAGTTGGCTATTCTTGGATGCATGTGACTTTCTTTGGGTCCTTTGATATACCCTTTGTTGATACGATGAGGCCTAAGTACGTTACTTCTGTGGTTTCGAAATCGCATTTAGTAATATCCACTTGCAATCCATGTTCTTGGAGTCGCTGCAACACTGTTTTAACGTGCTTTCGATGGTCTGCAAGGTTGTCTGAGAAAGTAAGTATAACATCCATGTACACTATGTAAAAATTATCCAGGAGACCGCGTAAAGCATGGTTAATATAGGATAGGAATGACGCAGGCCCATTGTGCAGTTTAAAGGGTAGGACGAGGGGCTCAAAAATTCCATAGCGACACGTGAAGACTGCTTTTCACTCGTCACCTTCTTTGATGCGTAACTTATTAAAGGCAGAGATAATGTCCAACTTGGTATAAATTTTTGTACTTGAAAGCTGACTTAGTGTCTCTGTTATTAGAGGTAATGAGTAGCGATTTTTAACTGATACGGAATTTAGACCTCGATAATCTATGCAAAATCGAAGATCACCATTTGACTTTTTCACGAATAAAACTGGCGCGGCTTCTGGAGATCTTGAGACACGTATAAAACCTTTAGCAAGTTCCATATCAAGATAATCTCGAAATGCTTTCAATTCAAGATGGTTCATTGAGTAAGGCCGTGCCATAGATGGTTGTTTTTCCGGCTGCAGGTCAATGGAATGGTCTCATAGGCAATAGGATGGCAGTTCATTGGCTTGTTTGCGATCAAAAACGTCTAGAAAATCTGGGTAATGAATAAGGAGGAACCCCTGAGGATCGGCTTCTTTTGGAATGACCACCTTTGCATCAGCTATTGTTACAGTGGGTAGTCTTTGCATGCATGGATTGAGTAAGAGATCCAAATCGAGAATGCTGAGGGCAAAAACATAATTTTCGGCTAGATGACAAAATGATAGGAATTCTGTGGCTGATGAGATTTGGGGCATATTAAGAGATTTATTCGTTGACTGTCTTGGAAGTTCTGAAATTGAATTATCATGGGAAACCTTCTGCTCAGGAATGAAGCATTGAGAATTAATGTAATGTATTGTAGTCTCGAAAAGGCAAAAACCATTTTTCAGACATGTCTCACCAAATGTCAACGTGTGTTCTTTCCAGTCTATAAAAGGGTTGTGTCTTTCCAACTAAAGAAGACCAAGAATAGGATCATATTTACATGGGCTTGTGACAAATGAGAAGATTGTTTCTGGGTGATTTCAAATTTTTAAAGGGTGACAAATTTGGTGTCTTATTTTAGGACCTTCTTTTCCTTCGAATCCAGTGAGTGAAATGGGCTGGGAAAAAACTTGGCAAGTTTTAATAAGACGTTTAGATAAAGGCTCTGATATGAATGAAAAACCAAAGGCGCCAGTGCCAACGAGTGCAGTTATATTAGCATTTCCTATCTTAACATTTATATACATATGACGAGAAATGGAAGATTCTGAAAAAGCTGCATGACCTATAGTAAGCGACTTCAACAGGCGACTATCTGCCGAAGTTAATCTTTTAGCGACTCGAGCTCATATAAAGGGGTGAGTTCAACCGCGGAGACGGGAAGGGTAGACGTCTTTTCAAGGGGACAATTCATCGCTAAATGGCCATTTTTGTTACATCGATAGCAACGACCTAGAGAGCGGCGTGCATCTTTTGCTCGGCGTGTTAACCGACCGTCAAGATTCTTCTAACGTGATAACAAATCCAGGTCCATCGCTAATCCTCCTAGTGAAGAAGTGAGCTCGTTTGATGAAGGTAAAATTACTGCTAATCTAGAAGGTGTTGTAGAGTTGAAGAGTATTGGAGCATTGGAAGTATATGGCATTTGAGGGCTGGCCATTTTTGAAGTATGATTGATTTCTTGATAAGCCGCATCTTTTTCTCGGAGGTATGTGACAAAAACGTGATATTCTATTGGTACACCATGTGCTATTTGTTATCAGTGCATTTCTTGACCTGGTTGATAGACGACGCTCTAACATAATTTTCCAATGAATTTTATCTAGACATCCAAAGGTGCAATCCGTCATATTGTCTTCTAGAATTGTAATGAGGTCGTCAAACTTCATCCCCTTTTGGTACAAGTTCTCCACAGTACGGGTAGCCTTTCCACGTAAACCAGGATCCTGGCATCTTTGCTTTAAGGTTGATAAGAACTCACTCAAAGTCCTAACTTCTTGCGGGATGGTGGGATCCTCAAGGCATCTAAAAAGGGATCTCATCTGGGTAAGAGCTCCAGGTCCTAAGCATTGGTAGGCAAATTGCACCTTGGAGTTTTCTGTCAAGAATTGGTTTAGACAACTATTAACTTGATTTACTAATTGAGAACAAAATGCACGTAGGGTTGAAGCTTCACCGTTATAAGCGGTGATGTTGTGCGCCGATATCTTCAAAGACGGAAATGATGACATGGGTGGGCTAGAGGTGGATGGCACTGTAGGCATTGCTTGAGCGGCTGCGCAGATTTCTCCTACACGAATTGGGGTTTGCCCGGGTTGCGGCTGCTAGGATTCGAAAAAAACTTAGGTAGGGGAGACTCCAGAGGTCGGATGGGATTAGTTCGATTAATATTAGGTCTGGATCCTCATATTGGGACTTAGGAGAAGGCATGTCGTGATCAGCCATTCGTACTTGAAATGTTATATTTCAAAAATTCATGAAATCATTTATGAAATCATTCGCCAAGTCACTGTAAAGTACTCTGGCGAGATATAACTTGAAAGCCATCTTGACATGCCATGCAAAAACAATTTTCGATGAGTTGATTAAGTCTCGGTCTATGGCATTCATTGGTGCCAGCTCTTAGCCCATAAAAATCAATACAGGTACAGGGGTATTGTTTTCCTAAGGAACCTTTCGGAAGACATCTGTCAAGATTGCCTTGTCGTGTATGATAGATATATGTGTGGAGATTTTCCAGACTAAATTGTTATTTGATTCTGGTCTGGCCTCCTGATGGAGTGGTGATGCATCTATCTCGCGAATCATATAGAATACTAACCCTTCGCCATTGAACGTTAATCTAGACTTGAAAATTCGGTGGTCATGTGACTATACTAGCTTAGTCATTTCCCTCTGTTCGTGTAGTTTCAATGTTATATCTGACGCGTTACGCGCCGGCAAAAACGTAATTATCAATATCAATCGTAGCCTTTCCCATAACCCTAGCTTCTACATCATCCTTACTGGTACATAAAGAGTTATACACGCAGCAATATAGTGTTCATGATTGCAATCTCAATCCAAATTAACTCTTTCAATGCTTTTCATTTATCTTTACCCGATATAAACCAGTATGGAGTTTCAATCCAAAGGTTTTTGCTCAACTTGCAAATGCTACCCCCAATTCAGCGACTTTTCAACAATAAATGAGGAAAGCCATACAAGACATGCCCAAAACATAGCCAGAAACGTTCCCTACCTGAACTTAATGAATGGGATAGTTTCACAGAAGGAGTCAATTGCTGGAGCCAATCTATAAGCCTTCTTTGTTTTATCGCAAACCTGCTCTAGTTTATACTCTGTTCAGAATAAAACCAGAAAACTTGGCATTTCTTACAATTTTGACTTTGACCAATTGCCTGTCAAATTTCGAAATTCGCTCGATATACCTGATAAAGCTGCTGTTGACTTCTGTAAAGCTTTGAAGAGGTAATACTACATTCAACTAACTAAAAGTCTAAGATACAGAAGGAAAGAGAAGATATCCGTCGAGGGTTGAGATTTAACAAAGTACAAACGCGTAGATCACTAGCTACGCGAAATTACAATCTGATTATATCACGTGACAATAATTTTAAGTTAAACTATGAATTGGTTCCTCCATATGATAGTTTACTACGGGCTTTTCTATCAGGGTTACGCCGTGTTACTACCTTATTAGAATCAGGAAGTCCTGGGGGCCTGACAACTTCAGTCCTCTAAATGAAGTTGTAAATATGTTAACTGATCTAAATCAAGAAGCACGAGGTCACAAGTTCCATCATTTAAGTCATTACAAGATGTCTGAATTTTGGCCACTACTAGTAATTTGTTTGCTGTCAGGTTGAAGATAAAAGTCTTCTAAGAGAATCTTCCGGTAAACGCGATCGACACCGGATGAAAATGCTTGATTGCAAGAGCAGGTTGGCAATATAACCAAATCTGTTAGATAGCCGTCTATTTATTAAGTTACAGTACATTTACCATACGCCATATGCTGATGCTCGGTTTTCAAAAGAGGCCTCGTGGTTCGTCAACATGCATTTCACGACTGAGACTCCTGCTAAGCTTTATTGCGACCTCTAAGCGTCTAGCATCCCTGATACAGAGATAGTCACTCAGCATCAATTTTATTATCAATGGCACCGTGGCCAATTCCAGTGTCTCGCGATATTGTCCGGACCAATTTTTGTCCATGTCAAAGTTAGTTGATCAGCATATAGATTTATTTTAGCATCAGACGTATACGGCTGGAAATTTTAGTAACAAGGCGATAAACATTCGTGGAACTATATCACCTCTTGTGCCTAAAACTCAAGAGCTTATTATTGACGCTAAATTTGGAGCAAATATCTTTGGTAACGTATACTGAAAATCTTGAATGACGTAGATATGTAAACTTTATTGAAACATTTTCCGATTACACAATTTTTTTATTTCATCCTTTTGCACCCTCACTATGATAGGATATGCATTCTATAAGAGATGAATTTATAATACTTGATACTCATAATCTTTTCCAATTTAAGTTTTCTTATTATCTACATGTGAACCCTATACTTTTGTGCTTTTCATTTGAGTTAATTCACTGTGCAAATTTTTAAGATGCATAGTACTATTATGAAACTGTATGTAAATACACATAAACTTGAAATGCATAAAAAAAACGACATATCAGTGCCTCAGTTAAATATAGGACATTTGCAATTTGATCTCGTCACGGCATGGATATAATTTTAAATTTTTTTATTTTTTTATTTACTGTTTAACGTCTAAATGAGTATCACGTGCTATGTGCAGTTTCCTCCAATCCTATCTAG
>QVIK01000202.1:9781-20672 GCA_003957845.1 Oidium heveae
AAAAAAAAAAAAAAAAAAAAAAAAAAATTCATTATACAGAGTCTGGTTTGTAACGAATACTGTTAGCGTTATTTACACAAAGTTTTAATTCTATTTATGTTACTATAGTAACGAAAGCACATGAATTTAGGTAGGAAAAAGACTCTTCTTTGTTTTTTAATGTGGAGCTTTTAATGGAGAATTTACGCGCGCATCTATCTACTCCTTTACATTCACGCGTTAGAGAGGTCGCAACTCAATATCTCCATATGAGACTCTGACGATTATTTAGTCGCTGGTTCAGGAAATTGTTATCTCAATTATTCTTTTGATTTTGAAAAATTGAACAAATTTTAATCAAAATCATGGTTTGTGGGGCGTCGAAGGTGGAGGTTACTGTAACATGAATGATTATGTAGATAATGAATTAGTGTCACTTGAACCGACGTGATGTTGCAAAATATAAAATTAGCTTATTCTTTCGGCATAGCTTGGTTAAAATAGCAAAACAAATGGAATTTCTGACTGCAGCATATATTTCGCAATTTCCACTTCCAAACCATGATTTTATGATGATGACATCAATATATGTGCTTGGACTGTGATTATAGATAGCTCGCGCCTCTAGTTTTTTTACAGAAGTAGAATCGTGGGGTATATGATAGTTGTTATCGTAGACTTGAAATATGAAAGTTGCTGCTGATTGATTCTATGTCTACGACTATTAAACACTTTGGGCTTCTCTCTGATGCAACACTTATCTCCCCTTCACTGTAGGCCGAAGGTCATTGATATTTCCTTTCTTGGTGGATAGCAATCTGTCTCGTTAACCCGTAGAATTCCATGTCTGTTTCTGCGTGAAGATTCCACCCAAAAATTTAAAAGAGGGTAGCCAGAACTGTGTGATCGGGTAAAAAATGACACAAAGTCATACAACTCCAGCCAGGCAAGGCCAAGATTACAGAGTCACACCAGGCGCGTATATCCATCTGTGTCTCCTTAGTATCTAGCAGATTAGAGATGCTCCTCAAGCCGACACCACCAGCGCCTTTGTGACAGTACCTCTTTTCTTCGGGTGCCAATTTCATATTATGATAACTATTAAGTGTGAGTTCTCACAATCATATTGAGAAGAAATTTAGTTTGATCCAATATCATCATAATGGGAGCTAAACTATGAAATCTTATATGGGTAATTTCTCCTCCATGATCAAGTGATACGAATTTCTATAAGCTCCGAAGGTAAACTTAGGATGCCTAAGAGCTTATCAAAGAAGGCTTACGTCAAATCTCCCTAGGATTGTGAGAATGTCAACCACTGTGTATATCTCAGCTGGAGGCGTGAGCCACCAGTATCTAATTGTTCTCAAAGGTGGATATTCACAATCAGCATGGTTTTCTGCAATATATGGCCCGGATTGGTTCTTTCAATATCAGAGAATGACTGGGTATCAAACGTAATTGGACATTAGTGACTGCAGTGCATCTCTAAAAAATATACCTCAATTTCCTCATAAGGCAATGGAGTGCTTCCTTTTGATAGTCATGGCTTGTGTGAATCAGTTGACTTTTTTCAGCTTTGCAAGAAATCAAAGGCCGATCTTCTTTTCCATCTACCTTCCGCCTTATGTATCCTACAGCCTCTAAGCTCAACTCCTTTCTCTGTTCCTAGGTTATGCTATAAAAATGACATTGAATCTCTCTCAGTACCTGCTGATGCAATTCTCATTGAGACAGTGCGGCTTGTTGTATAATAAAGCAAGAGAAGAAAGATTTTTCGAAGTGAGTCGCTCGAGCTGGCTGGCCGAATGGCTGCTAGTCTTTGACCGGATCACCTAAGGCCCGTACTACCGTCATCAAAAGCAACCTGCTGGTAAGCGACTCCTTCTGTTCCAGTTGAATCACATGTGGTTACAAATATCTCTCTCAGCTTCCAGACTGTGTATCAGGCTCAGCAGCAACCACTGCTTCTAAAAATGTCCTCATTAAAAGTTAAGTTACCACTTATAAAAAAGATGCAGAGGCCACTACCAGAGCAGCCGAGCTGGCTAGTGGCAGAAGATCAGAGGCTCTGACATTGAATTGATAGTACTACACACCTTTAAGTGGAAGCTGTGCTGAGATCGACCCTAATAACATAATTAGTGATCATGTTCATCAAAAAGCGGCTCTATATCTATTTCAATCAAACCCATGAGTGTGTGTAATCGTATGAAGCCTAAGATGTGGCTGTGGGCTAAAGTAGTTTGCCGACCAAGCAAGCATTTTTATCATTTGCTGGCTGCTTTCCATAAATACACCCAGCCCATGTCCTTATACCAGGTTCATCCACCAAGCACGGTTAAGTAGCGAGAATAGGCCACAATTCCCTATTGGTGATGACGAAATCGTTTTAAGTGTAGAGGAGTCGTATTGAATTGGTGAGCAATCACCCTTATTAAGATTATTATTGGTTATTGAACTATTGTCTGGTAAATTAGGATCTGACCTTGGAAACTTCCATTTGAGAAGCCTATCAGATATTCTGGTATTAGACTGTTGACTAGAAGAGAATGAAAGATTTACATTAGTTTCGAGCTTATAGTGATTATCATCGTCATTAGATTTTTGGTGANGCGGTGAAGTCCAGTAAAGTCCATCAAACAGTGAGCGCGCCAAGTTCTCTGTTGAACGTCGTAACTGTAACAAACAACAACCACAACCATCGCCTCACCTTCGTCGTCGTCGTCATCAGCATCAGCATTCTCATCCTCATCCTCATCTTCGCCGTCCTTAATCCAGCTACAACCCGTCCGCAGCCTGGTGTTTTCCTGCTTGTCAATCCTCCCCGCCTCCTCTTCATGCAACGCATCTCACACTGGGGGACATGCCAGCCAGCCGGTGATTGCCGCAGAGACACACTTTCTCCCATGATCGTTTCGACATGTGTGTCATTTTTATGATTATTAATTAATATCGTCAATCCGTCAAAATACCTTTCCATCTTCACTCCCCAGGTGATTAAGCAAATCAGTCATTTTCATTGTTTCAGCTTTGTTCCTGCCTGATTGCCTGCCTCCCTGTCTGGCTGATGCCTGCCCGCCAACCACACTCCAACCCTCCCTCACCTGCCTCTGGCTCCTTCTTTTGCTTTTTTCCTCCTCCACCTCCTCCACCTTCTCTCGTTCCATCCCTTCTGCCCGGCCCTTCCGTCATCCAACCAACACATTCCGTACTGTCTGAGCCGGCCCGAACAAAGATAAGCTGATCAAAGGCACGTTTCTCAGCGATGCTTTGAGCACCCATTACTCTCATTTTATGTAATCATACCTACCCAGTGTGCACAAGAACAAGGCTGTCTGCTTCTTTAACCTCATTTGTATGCCTACACCGTCTTTTTTATGACATCAATGAGGTCTTGCTAAAGAAGTGGACGTCGCCGTGGACATGGAATACTAAGGAGAAAAGAAAAAAATCGACGCACATCGTTCTTTCTCTCCACGCCACTCTGCCACATGTGCACCTTGGAGATTGGGGATGTCAATAAATCAGTCAATCCAACTATTCCTCCCATTAGCCCTTGGCAAAATGGGCCTCTAGAACAGTGAGGTGAAGCAAAAAAAGAAAGCAAAAAAGTTACCTTCCTTTCTGGCCCTTTGTCCCACTCATTACCTCAGCAACGTCCCTTCCATCATTCAACTTCCATTCAACTTTTCGAGCTGAGCCTTAATTAGTGACTCTATGGAGGTTTAAACACTTACTAGAGCATACAAATAAAATTACTATATTTCAAGTTAATTCATTTCCTGCAAATTGGAGGTGATAGCTACAACAATACCAATATATTCTGGTATTCCAACTGGAGCGCTTTTATCTTCAATATTTCTTTTCATAAATCTCAGTAAATGGTCATAACAACGCTCGAATCTATGCGGATGCTTTCCTCAGTGTCGGGAAGAAAAGAAAACTAGTGACAAGGGCTCGTTGGAAATATCTTGGACTTGTTCAAGAATATATCATCAAAGTGGAAATATGAATTACTCAGAAACCTTGCTGCAGTATTCCCACAACAGCCAAAGCCAAAATTGCTTATGGCTCGACGCACTTACAACCTCAGCTCCTTTATCTACTAATTCTATTTTGTCCGATGCACCGTCTCTATTTGAGGATGATTCATCAGTCACAAGTGACCCTTCTACCATTCTTTCGTCACCTCCTTTCTCAACAATTAAATTAATTAACCCTTTCGATGATAATCTATCAACTGCTACTATTTGGCCAAACTTTTCGACTTATGTGCCTATCAAATCGCAGAATCATCAACATCCAGAGAGAGGAAGCCTACTAACACAAGCGAGACGTTTTCCAAAACAAGTTCGAACTAGAACTTTCGTTGATAGTCTGGTTGGTAAGGCGGTACTCTAATGGGGAAGTATGTTTATAATCTTCTAATATCTCCTAGATTCCTCAGCTAATATGATTGAGGCTATATGGCCCCTGTCAGCCATCTCACATAAAAATGGCTTCGGATATAATGAGATAATACCTCTACGCGAATTTATACAAGAGACACTTAATCGCTCAGGAACGTCGTACTCGACCCTCCAAGTGACGTTATATTATCTAATTCTAATAAAACCTCATGTTCTAAAGCAAGAGTATGTCATTGGTGAGGATTCGAAAGGTAACTCTCGACGAGCACTTTTGTGTGGTCGCCGCATGTTTGTTTCAGCCCTCATTTTAGCGTCGAAGTATCTTCAGGACCGCAATTTTACAGCTCAGGCATGGAGTAAGATTTCTGGACTTGATGTATTGGAGATAAATAAAAACGAAATAATCTTTCTCCTAGCCGTAGATTGGCAGCTTCATATCACTGAAATTATTTTCCAACGATGGACTCAAATTATCTCAAAATACTTCTCCATGCCCCGTCCATCAACTTCAGTAACAAGTATTTCTTGCAGCGAATCTTTTTCCAATTGGAAGTCTATGATCATTGGACTTAGTCCACAGCTAGAAAATTTCAATAGCGTGGTAAATCCACTGATTAGACAGACAATTTCTACACCGTACTTATTCAACTATAATTTAGGGAATATGGGACAAAATGGTGCTGATTTGAAAGTGGCAGAACCATGTTTGACCGCCTTTCAACCTATACCAAAAATATTACATCCCCTATCTTCTGGACATGCTACAAACAGGGCAGTGTCAGCTCTAGGTCCGCTATCCACATTACGTTTAACTTCGAACAGTAGTTCTATCAAAACACCTTATAAATCTGCATTAAGCGATTATAGAAAGCCACAAACTAGTAGTTATGCGAATTCAGACTCACTCAAAGCATTAACATTAAGTAGTAATAAGTCAAACACTCTATCAGAACTTGAACCTAGGTCATTTGTCTCTTTACATAGCACAATGAAACAAACACCTACATTGGACATGTCAATGTGCGAACATTTAAACTTGACAAATTCACAATTAAACCCATCTCCTTTAAAAACATCAACGTCATCCATGAGCTGTATTTCATCACCATTGACTACTTCACCACAAAGTTTTCGATATATGCAAAACCATTGTAGAGGAAAGATATTTGGATTGAATAAGAGAAAATTAGGGAATAGCAAAAGTAATATATTCGAGTCAACTAATATCTGTTTTGAAGACTCAACGGATCTAATTTCTGACACGAGCTTGGGACGAGGATCAATTCATTCAAACCATTGCTCGGAATTTAGAGAGACAATACATCCTTTTAAATTAACGTACCAATACCCTACGACGATGAATTACAGTTTCGGATCTAATCCATACTCCGATCTAAATACCAATGTTCAAGGTAATCTAAATTCAAATCGACATCGAGATTTACTTAGTGAATCACACTCACTGCTATTTTCCAAGAAACGCTCTGGTGATGACATTACCTACTCACCATCTATTTGCGATATTGGTGAGATGAGATATAAATATACTAGCTCTGATACCTCCGCTCCGAGGAAGCGATTATGTTGGGCGTTCGAAGCATCAACCTCATTAAATAATAATCTCCATCCGATCCTGGGCCACAGAATGAGTTAAGTCATTTGAGATAATTATTGATATACATTGAATATCATCTAAAATATGAAAATAAATGAGTGCAAGTTTGTTATGTGGCCTTTTTATTAGACTAGGCTGTTTTTCAATCCGCCTGAAATTTATACCGAAAAGATCTAGCTTTTGTGTGGATTTCTCTGAAGGAAATATGCTAAGGTGGGATTTAATGATTGAAATTAGAAGCCTAATCTAGTCAACCTTTAAAGTCATAACTTTAAATGTCTAACGATAAGCGATTAGCTTCTGGGGTGCACCTTGCGTGAATGAGTATGAACGATTGTATTTTTTAACAGGAGTATGGGGGCTCAAGGGGATGAAATTTTCCTTACCTAATTATTTGTGGTGTGCTCAAAAGTAATAATTTGCTTGTATCATATCTTATAGAATTAATGAATGGGAGGGAAAATGTGTATAATAGGGAGCAAAGAATAAAAATGGAAAACTTCAATGGAAAAATCTGTATTAGTTGCCGTCTAAGAACTATAGATCGTTTAGGAAGCTTCATGATTAAACAAATCTCATTGACTACAATCACATGCATTTTTTAAACTAGAAGTCTTATTTATAGGTTCTATTTCAACGTTTTCAACAGAAGGTTTTATCAAAATCTGCGAGAACCTTTTTAAAAGTTGGGAGTAGAATAAGTAGAATAGGATTATTAACGTCTCTTTCTTTACCTTTCTTCGTCTGACTTGTTTTGGATTTTTAGTTAAGAGCTTGCTAGCTCAATGAGATAGGAAGATATCAGATATCCATTATGGATTCGGTTACAACCTTGAGGTTTGTGATATATCATATCAAATCAAATATGGAAGGACGATGAATAATGTCCTTTTAGTTAATAACTTTATTTCCATGTATATTAATATATGATTGTTTTTATACATATCCTCGATAAGAGAAAGAAGATGATAAAATGATGACGACTCCTTCCCTAGTTTTATTTGTTTATTTTCAGAAGGGAATGTCTACATAGACCGCCTCCGCTGCAAGAACTGTAGATCTTTATCCCTTAAAAAAAATCAGGTCTAAGACTATTTTATGAGAATGTAAGTAAATCACTGTTACGGGCTAAATGAGTATCGGTGAGGCACTCGATGACCATGCCACGAAAAGTTAATAAATTTCTATGAAGTCTAAAGTAGAATGAAGTAGGTCTTATTTAAATACATGTCTTATCCCCTGACTCCTAAGTTCCCCTATTTCATTATTATTATTATTATGTCACGTGATATCGTTATTAAATAAGAGTGGGCTATAATAGGACAGCCCATTCGACCCACACAGGGCCGTGCCCGTAACAATCACCCGAGGTTACATAATTGTAACGTTACTTTTGGTAACGTCAGTGTTTTTTCTCAATTATGTATGCATATAAGTACAAAGATGTGCTTACGCATTATTACATGAACCATTAGCATTGTTATATACATAGACCAAGCAACCATTGTGTCAGAATAAAAATGTCTTCAAAGACAAAGATTAATCAGAGATCAAAAGCTAAGCTACGTTTGTGAAAATAGTAGCAAATTTTTATAAGCTACACAATCATAATTTATAAATCAAAACTATTTTTTCTGTATAAAAAGGTTTAAAATTTTGTGAATTTCGCCAACATTTCACCACTCCACTACCCAGCTTTGAGATATAGTAAGCAGAATATTTATTTGCAATAGATCAGCAGATTTTAACCAAAATTAAAATTTGTCTAATATAAGTGTGGCTCTCCGCTTGACAATTTGCACATTTGCATTTCAATCACTGTGATGATTCGACAATTTGGATAAGCGACGGAACTCGACGAGTTGATCTCCCTATATTAGGCAATGGAGGCCAGCATCTATTGCGTACAACACTCGGTTGCGTAGTGTTGACAACAGTGGTAGGCTCCAGGTGTCCAACGACCGCTCGTTTGTGGGTCTCTTAACGGGCCTTTTGATGAGGGTTCAATTCAATTCTTCTCATCCAAGCACGCACGATACAATGATAAAACGCCTCTCGTGGGATGGATCTCTCGGGCTCAGAATGAGAAGGAGGCGGCATTGATTTGTTGAAGCCACCAGTGCCGATGAGAGCTTGAGACGATCTTTGCAGGACAATCCCATGATTGAAGTGAATATCCTGTGGCTAATATCCAATATCCTCGGTCGGTATCTATTCTGATTGGGCTGAATTGCTTGAAGGGACTTTTCATAGCGGACTTCGACACTTTCCGGTCAACGTCAGCCCAAATCGCTCCGGCTTGTAAATTCGTATTTAAGGGGGGATCCGCTTGTTTATATCAAAGCCTTGAGAGTCAAAGGCAAGCATAATTCTCCTATAAATTTTCTTTATATGTGCAGAAGAAACCAAGATCCATTCCTTCTGCAAAAGAGGCATGACTTGACTTCCATCGACTCTTCACATGACTATATAACTACTAGTCCGTCGGGGTCAGAAACATCCACTACCCCTGCTGGTAGGGCTCGGGCCAGTATGTTTAGTTCCTCGACATGCTGGGGATAGAAACGTTCAGAACCCCCTACAGACTTGCATAGATCTTTTAATTTACAGCTTACTACTGACTACTAAAATTGGACTAGACCAAATAAAGCCTTAACCGACCTACCTTAAGCAGCCGTAATTTGTATGGCCAAAAAAGAAAAAAAAAAAAAAATACGAGCCTCTAGAAATGTTCTGAATCCCTGCATTGCAATCAAAATCACATACCCTTTTGCCACGGTAAAGAATTCTAGCCCTATTTGTGCAGATCATTTTCTCGCTTCAGGGATCTCCCCCCTTTAGTCTTTGTTTAGCCAAAATATAAATATTTTTGCTTGGTATTTATTTGGCCCATCAATACCCTATAGTCACGGTAAAAATTGTAGGCTCTCATTTAGAGTTGAACTTAACCATACTACCCCTATCAAATTCCTTTTTTTTTAATTGGCTAAATCTATCTTAGCTTCTCCGGCGTTGCCTAAGACAACAACAAGAATGAATGATACATGTAGGCTACTATATTTTGATTCAAAATTTACAGTATCGATACCTCTAAAAAAATTTAATTTGAACCAACTCTTGACATACTGTAAATAATCCATATCCGGATACTCTCTAAAACTTATAATAAATCCAAATCACAAACTTCTGCACGAATTGCAATAATCCTTGACATAATCTGCGTTCACAGTTCATCTACCTCAAAATGACCGTATCAAATCCTCCAAACCAGAGCGTAGATATAATCTGGCAGGTGATAGATTTGGTAAACCGACAACAAGGGCAAAACAAATTTTTTAAAGGAGGTAGTCGAAAAGCGGACTGTGAGTGGCGAGCAAATCTCAATCAAGTAAACATACGTCGGCTGAAAATTTTTGAAGTTGATTCCAGCACCTAATACAATCATGAGCCCTCGGAATCTCAACTTATTCATCCTATCCTCCAACGTCGTAATGACAATGTAAAATAAAAATAAAATAAAAATAAAAAAAAAAAAAACCCCCAAATTCATGACCGGACAGCATCAAAAGTTTATGCTAAATAAATCCTAACTTCTCTTCCTGAACAAGGGGTCACAATTCTTGACTATGATGTCTGAAATGAGCCGCAGAAATGGAGGAACGAGAGATTAGATGGCCCAAAACTTTCAGAGGCATTAATCCAAGCTCTTTAAAACTCCGGTCTAAATTCTGGTGAGAATTATCAATTTCAGGTCGAAGCTCAGATTGTTGATCGTCAAAACACTCGGATTTTTTTTTTTCCGCTTGAGAAAAAAATCTTATTATCATTATTGTTGAGTGCAATTATTGTGTTGTACTTCACTTTGTAGCTTTGAATAGTGTTGTAATGCTAGTTTACTTTCGCAGATATCAACTTTTAACAGTAAATAGGCGGAATACATGGACTGCAAATAAATAAAGCAGGGGTGTAGGCTAGCGAGTCAATTAAAATTATGTGATTGGATAGGGGTAGTATGGTTAGTTCAACCCTTCATTTAAAGTATTAAGTCCAAGTACCTCCTACTACTATCCGTCCTACCCTTTGTCGGCCAACGTGCATTAATTTTTTGTTACTAGCCTAATTTGAACTACGTTCTCCACATTTAAAGAGTATTATAGAATCCAAAGGGAGTGGTTATATAAACTCAGCTGCTGAGCTTCCCTAGTAATACGTTATCTCCATCCATCAACGTTTTACCCAATTAGGAATAGACCCATGTGTTATATTACATAATATTATTAAATTGTTCACAGTCGCTGGTGTTTTATGCCCAAGCAAATTGCCAATCATGTTGGCCAGGCAACCTTTGCCGAATATCTGATATTGAATAGGTAAGTCATAGTACCTACTATCCGTCTTATCCTATGTCGGCCAACGTGCATTAGTTCCATTATTTTGGTTGGTTTGTCTTAGATCATGAAATTAATAGAAATCCATAAAAGTATGCTATATAAATTTTAGAGGGTAGTTTTATAAAATATCTAATTCATTAACGCTTTACCTAATTAGGAATAGACCCATGTGACTTCCCAATTCGAACTTGAAAATCTGAGCTGAATCTTATCATGACCCCTCGTCGGCCAGCGCCTAAGATTTCAAGAACAATATCACAAAATTTAACAATCCTAAAATTAAATTGAAATCATCAAATACAAACCAACCAGCTATTTTTTTTCAATGATTGCTACTTCCTTATTCTCAATATTGTATCGTTCTTTATACTATCAAAATGCTAAAAATTTTTAGAGTACTTTATTTTTAAATGTGAGTCTTTTGTTAATTTTTTTTTTTTAACTGTCATTTTTTAACTTACCGAATCTCTCAACTAAAAAAAAAAAAAAAAAAA